>JAIPRN010001916.1:0-37418 GCA_025469175.1 Geopemphigus sp. TES_GeoC_2020 | reverse complement strand
ATGCCCAAACCATCTAAGTCTATTCTCCCTCATTTTATCCATAATTGCCGCTACTCCTAAGCTTCCTCTTATATATTCATTTCTTATCCTATCTTCTCTTGTCACCCCACTCATCCACCTAAGCATTTTCATCTCGGCTACGCTCATTTTCTGCTCCATTTTCTTATTCACCGCCCAACACTCTGAACCATACAACATTGGTTATATTATAATATAACCACGGTTATTATATATATGTTATACGTCTGTATAACATATATATAATACATTTAATACCCTTAAACGAGCAATTCTTAAATATATATATAACCTGAATCTCAGAAACGGCTCCAACAATTTTCATGAAATTTAGTATGCAGAGGGTTTCGAGAGCGATAAATCGATCTAGCTAGGTTTCATTTTTACTTTTTCTCTTTTTGCCATATAAACGTCGAAAACGAAAAAAATTCGTTCGAGCGGTTAAAATTATCGTAGAAATTCCATCTTCACGCCAAATATGCGTACGGCAATAATCTTGCGTTTGGTGTAATTAGATTTACAATATAAATTTAATGGCGGTCATGAGAGCACTTTTTCTAAATTCATAGTTTTTTTATTTTTTCGACGGGGTCTAATAGTTATTAACCCTCGAATTTGGGTTCATATTCAAGGTCTCGACGAGACGAATTTAATGACGTAAATAAAACGCAAATCCGTTGAATATTGACCGAGATATGGCATTTCGCTTTTTCGCTATTCGCCGTATAAACGTTAAAAATGAAAAAAATACGTTAAAAATGAAAAAAATTCGTAAAAACTGAAAAAAATATGGTAGAGATTCGAACGTTAGACCAAATATGTGTACGGCGATGATCTTGCGTTTGATATAATCAGATGCGCAATATAAAATTAATCATGGTCATGAGAGCACTTTTTACAATTTCAAACTTATTTTTTTTCGACCAGTTCTAATTGTCGTAGATCCTTGAGAGGGGGCTCAAATTCAAGATCTCTACGAGACATATCCAACGACGTAAACAAAAAAATACCGAGCAAAGCTCGGTCACCCGATATTATATATATTATACACGTAAATAATTTCTTCCTAAGTCCTCTTCTATACTATAGATTATCACTCAAACCGTACGACTGACGCGTTGATTAATATCGCCTAGGGTGTTGCACATCAACACGTGTATTCAAAAAATGTACGCGTCGAACAAATAGAATATTATTCTTCGTATACGAATTTATCGTAAATCATTCGTCGTTCGAATGAAGTCCGATGGACTTTCTTATCGGTGCTTTATAAAACTTAATGCCTTATTTTTTAATCGACCGTCACGTATTATTATTCACAAAACCCGACGATTTTGTCTATTAAATTTATTACTTAGACATAATTCGCTTTAAAGTGAAGTTTACTTCGGATCCACTTTGAAGCTTTTCTTGTATTTTTTTGTGACAATTCAAATGTTTACTTGCGCCACCGACCATATGAATAAACAAAAAGAGCGGCCGCACATGCTTTTATTCGCTTTCAAAATTTATAAATTATACCGCAGAAATCTTTAGAATATGCGTTCATCTTGAATAAACAAAAGGCAAATCGTATACGATTATTGGTTCAAATAAAAACATCTCGAAGACGTATTTGATGTTTATATATGACGAAATTTGAGTAAAAAAATTTAATTTTTTTAAAAAAATTAAAAAAATATTCACCGGTTTATCGCGAAGAAAAATATTATAGCATTATTTTTTTACGAGACATTTTGTCATATTGTAATATATTGTCACGCTATAACATAAAAAGTATTGGGTGAATTTAAAAACTTAAGTTTTAAACATTTTATTATTATACGGCAAAATCTTTGGTCTTTTTTATGCAAAGGACAATGCTGGTATTAGAATTCTTGAATTGGGTAGAACAGTCAGTATCCAATACATAAAATAATCGTACACGATTTGAATACCAAAAATAAGCCATTTGAAAAGAACCAGTGACATTTCTTGTCAATTTCACATACAATTTTACGTTCTACTACTCAATTTGGTTCGGGTTTGGTCCAAAAATATTTTTTAATTTAATTTTCGAAACGTATTTTAATTTGACACGATGTTTACTTTATATTGTTACTCGATTTTTTATTTAATTTATTTTAGTTTCTCTACCTATTTATTTTGATTTATGATAAAACAACCATTTTTTGAATAAGGACATATTTTTAAGTTTATCCAATAAAAAATTGTACGAGCTTTTGGTATTTTAATTAACACGATTTTTGATTTTCTAAATATTGTTCTGAAACACACGAAAGTTTTAAAATTGAAAAATCGGTAAAATTGTCCTTTAGTAAAAAACGTAACTTTTTGGTAAGAATTTGTATTACAATTACAGAAACAACTATCGGTGTATTATGCAGAAAAAAATGTATAAAACGTCGATTTATATTCTACGAATTACGAATGTGTATATTAAAAAAACATTGTATCGAATAAATAAAAAATTGTATAATACAACTACGTACTCAGACCGAATAGATATGGAAAATATATTAGATATTGAACGTAGTCAAGAACTTTCGAGTAAAAAAACGACGAATTTTTATGAAATCTGAATACATAAATAACGGTGTAATAAGCAAAAAAATATTCCAGCCTTACTTTTTTACACGAAATAAATGATTATTCATTCCGCGAATAAATTCATATTTCCAATTAATTATGTTAATCGTCCCTATCCAAAATAAAGTAGTTTCTTTTTCTCATCAGTGCTTGACAAAATTGAAATTCCTAAGTTACTGCGGCAAATTTTTAATTAAGCCCGAATTGTACATCACTTAATTCACTTTATCAGGCCGACAATCGACAAGTTACAATGATTGTATTACCTACTCAATACCTATACGACGGTACTTTCGGTGTAATTAAATATTTATTGTTCACGCGGTTCATATTATTTACTTATTAATTATGTTAACTTGTGATTACTCGTTCTAAACACTTTCGACCTCAATTACGTTAACTAGCCGTAACTTTATATTTTTAAATAATATATAAACATATGTGGTTCAACTACGAAATTTCCATATCTTTAAATTATTTCAATAATACGAAGTTCGTACGACTTGACGTTATATAGGAATTTTTAATTAAGATATTTCGAACAATTTTTAACACCTTCTATTTATATCTTTTATTATAATTAATTCGTATAAATACCGTTACGAACAATATTATTGTATTACATCTGATAATTATTATTCAAAAAATCTGGCCATCGTAATGGCTCTTGCGTGTTATTCGTTTCTGCTTGGTCGTGCTTAAGATGATGATCCAATGTCGCCATCATCTTCAGTAGAACCTCCATACATAGCCAAACAATATTGCTCTGGTTTCAACGCGCGTCTAAAATCTAAAAAAATTAAAAATAAACGATACACGTCGACCGAATTAATTACTCAAACGTGGAAATTAAGCGCGCTGTTGCGAATATAGAATAACATAAAATTAGAAACAACCGCTACTTAATATCGCTCCAATAATTGTTATTACGAATATAACAATATAGAGCCTATATTTCGTATTAGCAAAATTACTGTCGAATTGTATGATACATACCAACATAACGAAAAAGTTCAACTTTCAAGTGATAATAGTATAGATTTGATATAACTAAAAATTATAAAATACGGTTTTATTTTGATATTAATTTATATCATTTTTATAATTAACGATGTTAGATACTATGTTTCGTATGTATAAAACAATAACAGAAGATTCGAACTTCCAATCGCCTTAATTTATATACAAATATTTTCGTCAATATTTAAATAATAGACGGTTTTTAATTACCTAATTCTTACAAATGTATATATTTATATATATATATATAATGTTTCACTAATAATTTTCGTTTCAGACAATAAATCGTCAATTAATTTACAGTTTATCATACTCAGTAAATAATCATTTTTCAATCGAACAAAATATTAAAATAATGTAACTTACTATTCATATCATTTGTTGTCACTATATAATTTTCAAAACCCAAACATAACCGTTAAACCATAAAATATTTCGATAAAGTTAAATTATACTAAGTAGTGGTTTCGTTTAAATGTTTGATTTCGTTTCGTCCATATCTACACGAGTATATTACACGATAAATTTGGAACTATATTACAGATTTAACTTTTATTTAATACATTTTGTCGTTAATGTACTACATTTTGCGAAATACTGTTTTTAAGTAGACAACACCGATGTTTCAATTAACAAAAATTTTAAAACCATATATTATATTATTTTGTCGTAGAAATATATATAACAATATAATCGTTTTATGTTAAAAATTCTTAATATTCGTTATTTTCTCGTAAATTTTAAATTATTATAATTGAGCGTAAATTATTCTGTAACTTTTAAATAAAATTTATTTTGGAAAATTATTGATAGTATATTATGTACTCACTTAAAGAGTTATAAGCAAATACCAAGGCATTTAAAGCAGATTGATTCGCTGAAAAAATGTTTAAGAATTCTATCAACGAAATTTTATTAATTAATCGTAGGTATATTTATAATTTTATATTTGTCGATACTTTTAATATTAAATTTAATAGTGTTTAAGTATAATCGAATTATTTACGGTCAAATCCTGTAGCCTGTATTTTTTCTAGAAAAATGTATTAATCGATTATTAATCAAATATAATATTTAAAATATTTCGTATCAATTTTATTAACGCGATTAAAAATATAAAATCCGTTATTATACAATATTGTATAATAGGAATACGGTAGAAATTTATTATAAATATGAGGTTGTAAATTAAAAGAGGTTAGAGGTGGTTGTTTATTCCATTGATTTAGATCGATAAAAGGACCGAAATTAAACATTTAGCGATAAGTGTTTATTTTAAATTATATATAAAATACGTTTTTTATTTTAATTTTATAATTTATTAAAGTAGGTTAGATTTTACAAAGTTAAAATCTTAATAGATAAGTAATAGAATTTGAAATCTACTGTCTAATCTACTTTAATAAATCTACTTAATAGAAACTAATAAACCAATCTAGTTTTCAAAAAAATGGTTGGTCTACATGAAGGAGTTTTTGGTCGTTTAATTGTAATATTTGCAATTACGTATATATGTTTAATGGTTAACCGAGCAGTACACATTTACGTGTAATAGATATTGCGTAAAATATCGCCCCCACACAATAAAACACACTGATTTGTTAAATAACCAAAACACGCGGTTTGAAATACCTAACTTCCAATCGCTTTAAAATAAATTCTTTTAAACCGTATAGACAGAATAAAATCAATGGCGACGTATTATTTTGATTATGTGTTACTATATATTTATTGGGCCGTTATCGAATTATTATATTTTAATATTACGTACAGGAAATATATTTAAAAGGTATGCGGCTGTGTTAAGTTTATTATATAAATAAAATAGCGTGTAATCTTACCGAAACAAAGGGATAATTTATTTTCCTCCGTTGCCGAATAATCAATCACTTAAAGAGTTAAAAACATCGATTAACTTTACATCTACTAAATAATATTAGAGTGTTTTTGTCAAGATGGTCGTTATAAATGTCTATAATTGTATCACGCGAAAATAAAAATCCAATTAGGGGAAACAATATATTGTTAACGCGTGTTTACGATTCAAATCTTTCAAATTCTAATCTATCGAATTCTGACGTAATCAGATGAACCAATCGACGAATACCTTTCTAGAAAAAACAATAATTTATTATGGAAAAGGAAATTGCGTTCGTCAGTTATTCAATTATGTACGAAGGTTGTCTATAAAGTTTTAAACAATTATACTTTTCTTGAAAAATGTACCTTCGACGTGTTCTCAGACTTGCATGTATAGTTATTGCAACGGTAGAGTAATAATAATACAGATTTGATTGTTATATCAAACATATATATTGAAAATAAATACTAACATTTTATGTATTTCGTACACCAAAATACTGGATGTAAAATATTTCCCTCTACGTAATCTAAATATTCCATTATTTCAATAAATGTTCTTTCGTTTTAAATATCCAATTATATCACGTAGTATGCGTTAGACAATTAAATAACGATATACTATAAATTACGTACATGACAATGCTTTGTTCAAAATGTACGTGAAATAAGCTTTCAATATCTCTGAAAATTTGAATTTCTTTTTAAGGTTGTACATTTTTGCACATATACATAAGCATATAACACAACTCTGTATTTGTTTTATGTAAAACGTATATTACATACTCGTTGTATAAACTAAGTTAATTCGACTAATAATTATGTGAAATCATTAATATTGTGATAAAAATACCTTTATCTTCAGAAAAATAGTTTGAATTTAAATTAACTGAAAACCGAATAATTATCAATTGAAATTTATTTCGTCTCCGAATGATTCAAAAATCGTTTTGGATGAAATTTGTATTATTAATATTACGACTATTTCGTATGTACTATGACTTTTATATGTATCACTTCTTTCTAGTAGCAAAATTGTAGTGGTTTTTTTTTAAAACATTTTTACAAGCTTAAGGCATAAATAATAAAAAAATTACAAAATACGAAAATTGGCGACCTATTCATTATTCAAAATATTTTAATTCGATATTTTTGTATAGTTACAAAAATGATGATGTGCTTAACTTGAAATGTTAATACAATGTTTAAAAAAAGCTGTATTTATAACTTTTTTCAGAATTTAAAACGTTGGTTGAAACGTAATCTTTCTCACAAAATGTCGTGTTATTTTTCTATTTATGTTTAAAGCGAAATGAAAATATTTATTACTTTAGGTCTGAAAATTATATACAAGATCAATGGTAGACTTTCCTCGATTAAAAATTAATTTAGATCGAATTTTATAAATATATTTTAAGAGTGTTACGATATTAATTTACTGTAAAAATTGTTAAATTTGTTGATTTTGACGTCGATATCAGTGTTCGTTAAAATATTTTTCGATTACCATTGTTAACCGTGGCTTTCAAATTTAAAAACATAAATCTATTTTTCGGTAACCCGCGTGAACTTAACTGCACACAAATGACCACCCCTTTAAAAAAACCATAACACGATTTTTGATTTTGAATAAGGCTAAGTATAAAGCACTACGTGTGAAAACAATGGGAATTTCCATGATACAAATAGGGGATAATAATATTGGCACGATTCGTCGTATCTGGTACTGAAATAGGAAATTTTCGCGTATGTACGTAGGTACATATACCTAATTTTTTTTCAAAAAAGATCAAAGCCAAATAAAGATTACGTCAACCTGTATAGATACAAATAAAACACGTTTCGAGTTTCTATATTCCGATATTAGATTCGCGTGATTATTGGCAATTTTAATTAAATTACGCGATTTTTAATTTCTGTTCATTAATCGTTTACAATTTAATATCGTAAAAATGGTACAATATGGCGATATTAGTTTATTCTAATAATTACCCAAGGACGTTGCCCTTAAAGAAGATCTAGTTTGATTTTATTATTTACATGTTTAAACGCTTCTACACGCTACGGTAATTGTGTCATTTTATTCAGACACTTTTGTACAAATAATAAGTTCGTTACAAATTATTTAACAATTTTCCTGTTCTTTATAATATCGTGAGCCAATTGACTTACGGTTGTAATATACGTAATTGAATATGTCTTTAGGATTTGCTTTAGCTACACGAAGGAAATATTATAACGTTTAAAATATATTTGTTTTATTTACGATATATAATCGTCCTTGTTATACAATATATATATATATATATATATATATATCGTTAAAGTAGCCGATGATAAAAAATTCGATTTTAAACACAAAGCTTCTTTGCGCATGACCCGTTCAAAATTAAAATTCGTCGGAATTTAATTCGGTTATTTAAAATACACTCGCATTATATTCAATATATTACAAATATAAACGACTATAGAATAATTCTCACCATTCAATTTTCCTTGCACTAAGAGTTCATCTAAATGATATAGCGTTTATGTTTTAACCTGAATTATACGTAGAAGTGTAATTTGACTAGAAAAACGTACATTCTTTATATCTTAAGTTTTTTTATGAAAAAATCACGCGAAAACGCGAATTTTTCGGTAACGGTTATGTCCAATATTTGCTTTCCATATTTTACACGGATTATTATTAATAATAAAACGAACGCTTACTTTATAGTTTTATTTAATATAGCTTGTAAATAACAAAAATACTTACCCAAACATACTTTCAAACCTGAATTATACAAAAGCAAACAGAATATCCCATTTTTAATTTCTATTTCCTTATGACGAGAATAATATATGTTATGTTTATTTTTGACCGTACATATCATAATTATTTAATTAAAAACATAAAACTTCGAAGTATTAAATATGACAAAAATAATTTTATCCGATTTATCGGATCTCTATGTGAAACTATATAATAAATGCCTAAATTATTTCTGTCTCGCGAATTATCCGTCCGATTATAAACAATAATTAATTTACTTTGATATTGTATTTTATTTTGAGTGCATAAGTTAAAAACCTTCGCTTATAAATTAAATGTTATATTTGTATATATATATATATAGAATACTTACTAGCATTCGCGTGTTCGACAATAAATACAACGAAAATTGCGAACGTTAAAAATTGTATACTTTTAATAGAAACCATGGTTTTTGTAGGTTTTTTACTAAGTTTCTTTAATATAACGTGTTGAATATATCAACTGAAGCTTAAGACTGTTTTTAATTGTACAAATATCGAAAAAATATGGTAGTTGATAAACAATAAAGAAAACGTAAATATTATTTAAATAAAATAATATCGTTGATAAATTACGTTTAATATTGTCACGTAAAATGAGGATGAAATACGAACTTTTTTGAAAATCAAATAACAATTATTAATATTGTATAGAGAAAAATGTGAATCATCGTTATTACGCGAAAAATATGATTATTCGTTCTACGAATTATTCTATACGATGTCAACATAGACGCAAAAGAATAGTGCCGAAAATTCTAATTTTCGAGTCCAACCACTGGAATTCACGACGTTTCGATTTTTTATTAATAAATTAATTTTATAAGTTTTATAAATACGTTTTAAACGTATTATTAACGAACTAATAAAATACGCAATACATTTCTCCGTCTAATTAGGAAAATCTGCGCAATAACGAGAAATGTATATTTTTTATATTTTTGACGTTTGAATTGATCATTTATAGCAGGAATCATCCGCATTTCTTACCACGTGGACTATATTTCTTTTTAACCTTCCGCCGAATGGTCACATTAATCAAAATAATGTTCACGTATAACACTAATGATTACATTACTATTAAAGATCATAATATGAGTTTACATTAGCGTAATGTTACATAAATATAAGTATAGATCGTGAGTTTTCGCGTAAAATTAAAAACGTTTAAAATTATTTAAAAATCGTTAAACGTAAAACCGCGAACTAACGCGATTTTAATCGTTGCCATTAGTTTGTCTATTTTCTAACGTCAGCTTTTAAGCATATGGTTGCGATAGTCGAAAATTTCTACTCGCATACACCCGTGCGCGTAAACATCGCTATAATTTGTCGCGCAAATCGTCCGATTTCTTTAAATTTGGATATGGGAAGACTATAACATGATTATGATAAACTAAAAGTGTTCGCGCCGGAACAGATCCTTCGAAATGTAGCGGTTGTCTATTTCGAATTGTTAATAAAATTGGTAAATGTCCGAAATTATTGTAATCGTAACGTTAACGCGGGATGCTATCACCAGACACTGCGCGCCGGAACAATCGGTTACACGAAACCGGGTTATGGTATATACCGTTCACGTACGCGCAAAACGCCGGGCAACGGTAAATTTCAATTGAACGAAACAATTGAAATAAACGATGAAACGTTCGCCGAAATATGAAAAAGGAAAAAACGGCGACACGTGGAACTTATAGAAAAAACGCACAAAAAAATAATTACGTCCAACGGTGTCACGTCCGCGACGGACAATAATAGAAACAATCGTCGAAAACTACGCGTCACGCGACACAGTCCACACGACGACGAACGCACGAAACGATCGCAACCCGGGTGGTCGGACCCACAAAAATACTGGATGGGGAGAGGGAATCGCATCGGACTTTCGTCATCCAGACTAATGTTCGAAATCACAACGACCCGACGACCGCCTCGTATATAGCTTCGTCATAGCCCGAACAATAGGTTTCCCGAAAATTATTTTTTAGTAGCGTGTCGTTTTGGTGTTCAATGTCTTCGATTTATAAATTATTGTTAACAACGTTCGTGTCCTCTAAAAATGGATTCTGATATATTTTAATTTCTTTATCGCGTTTATAAATATCGAATATTATTGAAAATTCGTAATCATTTAATGATATCTAAATGTTTAGATTACGAGTAACACAAAAATATTTTTCAAACGTCGCGAAAACTTAATATTTTTTTTACGGGTCACGAAAAATTGTGTTTAATGGCCGTAGCGAATCATCCCAGTCGTCGACTCCTGATTTTTAGGGATAGAAATCAATTTGATTTTCGTTCCACCTGTGAAGTATATTATATTATAGCGCAAACCTTGAAAATATTTTGTTTTAAAAAAACAATACATTTGTTCAAACAAACAATTTTCCTCAACATGTTAGGTAGTTTGTATAATCGCTAAAAACAATTAAAAAAAGGGGAATTTGTTCGACGTTTGAAAAACACTAATCAATGTATACGCGGAAAAATATTCGGTCTACTTTTTACGGAATGAATGATAATTAATATCGAAAATACTTCTCTATTATCGTTCGAATAGGATTGCCAGCCATTGTCTAAATGAGTTGTTCCATTATTTTATTAATGCTCGATAAAAGTTAAAAGCCTAAGCTTTCGTCGCGTATTTTCGTATAAATCTAAATACGTCTTCCCAATATCGGGTGAAATTTTACAAATAATATGTATTATGATACCTAACCTAACCGATTCGACTATACCTTCTATATAATCATGTATTTATCGTTTATATAGTTTATATTCTATATGCCCGTGATTTTGGTTTCTCTTTATTTATTTTTTCTAAACACTAATGCTTAAACAAGAATTTGAAAATAGGTAAACCCACGAAAAAAAACCCGCCTAATAAAAGTGATAATTGTTTTTTAATTTTCATATTTATTCTATTCGGTAATATATTTATCTCTAGTTAGATAAAAGTGTTATATTGTATAAAAAAAATAATTGGCCAATTTCAAATCCTTCAACCAAAGGCTTCAATCAATGGCTCACGAAAATAACTAATATTTAATTTGGCGTGATTTTACGAAAACGACGTTGAAATCGCCTAGTCAAAACGTTACACTATTAAACCCTAAAATTATAAATCCAATTTTTTTCGTATTTTAAGAATACCTAATTGATATTAACGTGATTAGTAATTGCGACGATGATATATATCTCAATTTGTATAAACTTTTGAAAATTATATATACACCGCCATATATGACATATTGTAAAGCAAAATGGTTATTTTTAAATATCGAATGACTAGACGTCCTTCAGGAATTCAACCTCAAATTGCACAATGAATTGTACAACAGCCTCAAGTATCCATCGTGAAATTTCATTCAATATAGATGATGTTATAAAAGATCAAGATATTATTTTATTACTCGTTTTAAACCTTTTCAGATTTGAATACCGTTCTTTGAATAACGAAATGTTTTTATATTAATCTATTGTACAAATATATTTGGATAAACTGACATTTTTTTACTTCTGAACCAATTTGTTGATTTATTAGGCTTTATATGACTAGTTTTTATACAGAAAATTCTAATTAAGATATTTTTAACAATTTTTAATGTATCCTAATAATATTTTCTATCATAATTAGTTCGTATAAATATAAATAATATTATTGTTTTATATAAATTCGAAAATTATTATTCAAAAAATTTCGCCATTGTAATTGGCTCTTGCGCCTTAGATGCTTAAATTTAAGTTTAAGTTACGATCTGGCTGTGATCCAGATGATGATGCTGCCTTAACACCGCTTCTACCATCGTTACTTTTTAAGTCACAGTACGATTCTGGAGTTAATATGTTTGTAAAATCTAAAAATGAAAAAAACAATAATTATATTTGTATTATTCGTCTCAAATTATGATACATACCAATCTTTTCCAAAAAATTTTTAATCAAGTACTTGTAATATGGTGCTTCGATATCTAAAGAAGTAAGACATAACGATATATTTTTAATTTATTTTAATATTTTATAAGAATTCGTAACTAGAAATAATGTTCTATAAATGTATACCGACTTCAAAAATTCATAATTTTTGTGCCAAATTACAATCAAAAGGTTTCTGATAAAATTCAAACATTTCAATTCATGATAATGAATCGGAATTGGTCAACTTTAAAAAAATTGTAAATATATAATAGATAGTCAAGATATAGATATAGATATCTCAACGTTTTAATCGATAACATGGAATCGATCCAATAAAGGATTTCTAAAAACAAATACAATTGTTTATGGATTCTACGTTAGATCAATGTTCCAACATTTTCAATATTGTCTTCCTAAATCTAAACCCTAAATTTTGGGTTTTGTGATCCATCGGGTAGGAATAATATCAAATCTGTCAGAACTTTGGTGTCGCCGATTGAGTGCATTGTAATTCAACATACTGCCGAGATTACTCTCAATTTTTGTAGTCATCCGTATTAAAAAAACAACGAACATTATCTCAGACGGTTATCTATTTATCGGCAAATAATTGTTTACAATATTTAATAACTTGTAAACGTTTTTCTATCGATTGACATTTTTAAATAAACAACTTACCGTTCATTGTATCCGATTCGACTAAAAGATGTCCATGAAAACAAGTAAAACAAAATATATCGCAATTTAAATAGATTTAAATTAGTAAATTTTATTAAAAAGTTTGAAATTTAAAATTTTTTAATTTTTTAAATACGGTGTTGAAATTACTAATTTATTTAAAAATTACGTTAGAGATTTCACTTTTATTTCATATATTTATCGGTACTAAATAATACTACCAATATCTCAACTAGTACACATTTTCAAAGTATAAGTTATTTTCAGATTGTTCTAACAACCATATAATAATATATTTTCGCTATACGTTATGTTTCAAAGTTTCCTTATTATTTACTTAAATGAAAAAAATAATCGACGAACTGATAAATATAGTTTTATTTAGAAAAAAATATATAATATACTTACTTATACCGTAATAAGCAAATTTCAATGAATATGTTGCGGGCTTTTCAACTATAAATAAATTTTTTTTAATTCTATCAATACGATGTTACTAATTAATCGAAAGTAAATTAATATTGATTAAATAAGTTATATTATTATCAGATAATTACGACATGATTTTAGTATGAAATTGATCAATATTTATGTATAATCGAATTACTTACTATGAAAAGCTGAATACTGCAAGTAACCTAGACAATTTTATCGTTAAATTATTAATTAAAATAATTTATATTAATTTTATTAATAAAAGTGAAAATAGAATTTCCTTTATGAACTGATATCGTGTATAATAGAAATAATGTGGCAAATGCACGTATCGAGTTAAGAAGGTTGGAACTAATAATTTATTTTTTGCTTTTCAGACTATAAGGAGTACAGTAATTAAAACTTATTTTTAAATAGTCTAACTTTGATTTTTAAATCGAAATCGTATTTGTAAACGTTTATTCTAAAATACGTAGCGAATGTACTTTTAATAATATCGTTCTTGAATGTACGTTCGTTTGTTTAGAATAAACGTAAACGCATTGATAACGTTCAATAAGATGACATAGATTCCGGAATATCTACGGATAACACGAAATAGTTTTCGAATTAATTAACGGTTGGACTGGGGAAAGTAATTTTTCGTCCACTCGTCGCACATTCCGCGATCACAAATATTTTTTTCAGCGGATACGATGTGGCAGTAAATCTTCGTCCGTGTGTATACGGTAGATGTGACGGAAACAACGGCATACATTCAAAACGCACACTAAAACTGGTGGCCCAATTGAATTACTTATACGCGGCAGAATTCGGTTAACCGTCACCGTCGCGGGACAGCTGTGCCGGTTGACCGAATAAGACGGTTAAACGGAAACGTTACAACGAACGTGTAAAATAACGAAATTTCAATATTGATTTTGGGACGAAACGTAAATGACCAAAACGCGCGCGTTTATGTCGAACGATATTTTTATACGTTTCGTTGCTATGGTCACCTCGTTCGCGGTTTGTTTTCGCGTTGACGATGACGGATAACAGAGAGTAACGACGGTTAACCGAATTTCGACCATATGTAACTCCTTAGCTATACTCTGCTTCCACCGACTGAAGATCGTGTAGAAAGTAAAGCTATAACAAGCGTTGAAAATAACGAAATGCCTGTATTTAAACGAAGTATACCCTCGTAGTATACTATCAACGCTACCTCCTGAAACCATTTATCGACAGCTTCCCGGACGTCCTCGTCATTCGCAAATCGTCGTTCACCCAAACCTCCTTCGATTTATTGAGAAAACGGTATTCCGACGGTGCCAGGTTTAAAGAGTAGGGTGTGTGTACGTGAGCCTAGGCGGTGTGGGGTCTGGCGTTGTCATAAAAGAGTGACAAGTCACCACAAGTCAGCATTTCCCTCATTTTGTTTTTGATTTTTTTTTCTAACCTCTTCAATTTCTCACAGTATACTACACCATTGATGATGGTCCCTTGGGACATAAAACCGACCAAAAAGACACATTTTCGATTCCAAAAGACAGATACCCTATGATCTTTCTCGGAAAATTGGACTTTAAATTTTTTGATCGATGGCGCCACTGTACAGACTGTCTTTTAACTTACGAATATAATGACACACTCATCCTATTCTCCTACCTGACATCGTTGGATTACCGTAGTTTCAATAAATTCGAGGAGATTTTTGGGTGGATGATGATTCGCGAATGACGAAGAGTACTAGGAAACTGTCGAAAAATGGTTTCGGGAAGTGGAGCAGAAGATATACAAAAACGCTAATCCGTAGGCTACGAAAATGTATTGACCTAAACGACGATTATCTAGAGAAACGATGACATATTTTTACACATATATTGTACATTTCGTTTAAATATACGAATTTCGCTATTTTGAACACGTGTTGTAACCTTACTTTCTTGACGTCCCTCGTGAATTCAATTGTCAAGTTATATATATACTACGAGTTGAACAAAATCGATAGTAACATTTTATTATATCAACGTGGGGATGTTAATTAATACTTATTTTACGTTGCGTGCGAAAAATTCTTCGAAATGTTTGCAACTATGTTTATTATACGAAACAGTCAAACGTAACCTTACTTGTACATATATTTGAAACATTTGACGTTGACTCTATTTTTAAGTAATCTATAATCATAAACGTGCGTATTATTACAGCATTTTTACAGCGAGTGTCGTGTATCTATTAAAATCATCTTTATTACGTCTATATATACGCCTTTATTCATTTCTTTAACCAATTAAAAACGTTTGAAGAACACAATTTATACGTACCGTGTTTCGTATTTTTTTTAAATTAATTGACCGTAATTAATCGAATCTCCGCGTGATTCGTATAAAATAGCCGAAGCGTTTATTTATAGAAAAAAAAATTATTCAAACCATTTTTTATCGGTTAGGAAATTTTGCCCGCCAATTATTCGATTACACACGAAACGATTTCAATTTCGATATTATACAACGATTATACTTTTCCTGATCAGTGAGCGCTTCTTAATATATGTTCAAGAATTTAAATTGAGTTAACGCGTCCATAAGAGTATCGTGATACGCGTATAAATTGTTACATTTAAAACACCAAAAGATTTGAATTAAAAATGAATACGAACCTCTTGCATTCTCCAAACACCAATTCATTGGACTTAATAGCATGTTCTCCGTGTAAGCTAAATATCAAATATTATTATTTTACGTCCAGTTATTTCATATATTCGATAATTAAATTTCGATTTATTACAAAATTACGTACACGCAACTGCTGTGTCATAGACATATTCGACGTAAGCCAGAAAAATTGCTATAAAGTAAAATTATTTTGTTAAGATTTATTTTATCTACATTTGTAGGTAAAAAATAAATTTACATTTGTAAATCTAAGCGTATGATACAAAATTCGATATTCACGTTAATATAATTATCGTACGAAAAACGTATTATATTAATTAATTTCTGTGATCGTTGTACGAAAAAACAATTTTTAAACCTTAATTAACGTTACAATCACGTGAAATCGTCAATATTTAGGTGAACACACTTACGTCTGTCTTGACGATATAAATCTATATCTTTACTGGCTAAAAATATAACAATAAACGACTTTATATTTTATTTTTATTAAGATGTAAACGAAAAAAATTGTAAAAAACCGATACATTTTCAGCGCTTTAAATTATATTTTTTTTTTATAAAATTAACACAATTACGCGTAAAATTCGAAATGTTTACCAGACATTTAATTGAGTATTACTCGTTTATTGTACGTCAACATTTTTTTTCAAATATTAGCTTTTAGCGAAATATATTTTTCATAATGAACGTAATAACATCAAAAACTAATGTACCATAAAGTTAACCTAAGTAGATTCAAATCGAACTAATTACAAATTTTATAATCCGATATCGAATTCGTACGAAAGAAAAAAAAATGAGTTAATTCGAATTATTTAGGCGCACGCGGTTAGGTTAGGTTTTAAGGTAGATTTTTCAAGTTTCGTAATTATTTTATGCAAAACAACGAACGATGGCGACCCACTGTCCGAAGAACTGCCCACAAGCTTTCCGGACAGTGGGTGTATTTTCGATACTACGAAACAAAAAGTTTAGGTTAAGCCGGGCACTACGTGGAATACACGGATCCTTTCTACTCTCAGGAGTTGTACGTCGTAAGGTCCGATTGCTAGATGATTGGACGACACGTTCCGCTGAGGCATTCGACCCAATTGCCAGCACCAAGTGGAAAACCGTCGGCAACAAACATGTTTGTAGAGGGTGCTTGTACCACTACGTTTATAAATCAACTTTTTTGTTAAGGTAGCTGGTCGAAACAATTTTGTTAAAGCTTTTTAGCCGGTGAATCCGAATAGTCGGGTGACGAACACCATAATAAATGTTAGGTTTTTTTAGGTAACTTACAGGTAACTAGTTTTTAGATAAGTACCTAATGATGTATGTGATACGTACAACAACTTTGATGGAATGCGTTCATTTTTTCAACGGCAACTTTCAGATAATGTTGATACGTAAATTGTCGATTAAAACGAAACGCTTCCGAATTTATATAGAATCATCCGTGACGCCGTCTGTTCGTAGTAATTATGTCGTTACTATTACTTATGTCAATTGTTTCTGCGCGATAATCTTGAAGTCGAGTTGAGAATTTTTTAAGCCTGCGTGCGTCTTGGTTGAGTCTCCGGTACATATGTGGAGCTACATACCGAAAATCTGTTCGTATCATCATCCGAAATCAACTTGGCGTTTATAAAAGGCCAACGGAGTTTCTCGTGGTGGATGATTGGGGCTAAAGTCAGCCTAAAAAGATCGAACGACAAAATGGTAGACCTTTTGACATAGACGCAATTCGAAATCCTTATCGTTGTTAACAATAAGTGCGGTTGTTTATATGAAGATAACGTAAAACGCGTATACATATTACGAACAAACGTCGACGTTTTTATTTTAAATCATTTTCAACATGATTCCTCAATAATTGTTTTAAACTGACAATGTATTTTCGCGTTTAATTTATACGTACACGAATTTCAATACGCAACGGCGACCGTATTGTTTTTATTAGACACGTCGTTTTCAAAAGCACGTTCATTAATTACCCAATACTTTAGTTCAGAAAAATGTCTATTTAATTACTTACAATTATGATATACATGTTCGAACACCAAGTAAGCAGATGTATGTCCTACACGAAAAATATGAATTACGTGAAACGTATTATTAGTTTATAATGTACAACGTTTTCCCGTCAAATATTAGAAATTATTCCAACGTCCGTTGATAATAATTACACTCATAGACAAATAACTGTACGATAATACTTACTAGGTATTTTAGCAATATGTTCGATTTGATCTACGTGTTAATTTTATAATTATATTATAATCGTAATTATATATATATATATATATAGACCTATCATTCAACTTGAACTACGTTAGTTATTTTTTAATCATTACGTAATATTAAATTGAAACGTCATTCGTGTATTATTTCAATATTAAATATAAATAAGACGATATTAAAAATATCCCGTGAATAAATCCCACGTCACTGCGGAGGCGTTAATTTCGTAAAATAACGAATGTTATAACGGCCAATACATAGAGTACCGCCTATGCCTTGTGTACATTATATATGTATGCATGTATACCTTAAATCTAAAATTAAATACGAAAAATATCTTACGAATACAAATCTCGTATACTGAAAGAAACGAACAAACGTATATTATTAAAAATTAATATTCGAACGTTATTATTTATAAATTGTCAATAACGTGGGTGCTTATGGGACATTAGCAGTAAGTTATATAAAATTCATATCGTAATATCTATGACATTTCGAAATTATGCGATAATATCAACGTCAAATGATAATGTGGATGACCGTTTTTGAATAAAATTGATTCGTTTGAAAAATAAAGAAACTTTAATAATTGTATAAAAATCAAAAACGTAATCTAACTAAAAGTTATACGCGCCAAAGAATTTACAAATTCGACGTTTACAAAATTACTAGATCAAAAGCGATTGGAATATAATGTTATATTTATAATTAGATATATAAATAAGTAAACGAATTATTCGAGAATACAAAACGTTTAAATAATGAATTGATCGCGAATATTTACATTTGTAATAGACTATTACTTGGCTTCGTGTATAGTAAACCCCATTTTTATTACTATCCCGTGTACTACTCGTTTAAATACAAACGGTAAATAAATATATTTAATATTCCATTTTACTTAAGTCGAAATATTTGAATCAAATCTAATATGTCGAATACTTACTAAAGGCACCCGTGTTGTTGACAGTGAATGCAACAATAATCGCGAACGCTAAAAATTGAATACTTTTAATAGAAACCATGATTGTTGGCTTTTTACTAAGTTCGGTTAAAATGACTAGCGTTTTACATTTAAACCGTAGCTTAAGCTAGTTTTATATTAAACGAATCTGGAGGAAAAGTGGTTTTGGGTAAATAATAAGGGAACATCGTAACTCGTTGTTTATTTAAATTAATAAAATATCGATAATATATATCGCGCCCGATACAATTACGCAAACTGAACTAACAAAAATTGTTGTTTTTGAAATGTATTCGTTAAATATTGTCAGTGATTATTCCACAAAATATGACTTCGTATCATTACGCAAAATAAAATAATTATTCGCGCGACGAATAATTCCATTTGGTTTCAATCTAATCGTCGAACTTTTCGTGTAATAAATGATTCGAGTGGTGAATTGTTTATGTATTAAGTTGCGTTTCAGTGTCGCAATCATTGACAATATAAGTTTTATTAAAGTACAGTGTAGTACGTTACACTCGAATGTTACGCGTCCCAAAATCTTTTATAATTACTAATATTTAAATAATTTCGGAATTAATTTAAATATTAATTAACGGTCTCTTACTTTTTGTTGAAAAATACAATTATAACAATTTCGGTAAAATTATGGTTTTCTTTTTTTTTAAATTAAGTACAAAATTTCAAATACAACATTTTTTTGAAATTTACAACTGTTAACGTTTCCGTATGCTGTAGATATATAAACGATTATTGATCATTGTGTCGATTTGCTTAGTAATAAACCAGTATAATTTATGTCTATCTCAAACGCTCGTACTTTAGAAACTATGTTTTGACATAAAGTTTGCTTCAGATTGACTTTCCAACTTTTTTTGAGTCCGACTTTATTTCGGTTTTTTTTTTTTATTATAATTTTTTAATTCTTTTATTTTGGTAACGTAAGCGTAATAAATTTAGATATAGTCGATGTATTCATTCGATACCATGCTAATACATAAAAACAATGACAAACATTTTCGTTTAAATACAATATATACGAATATTGAAAATATACGTCGTTTTAAGTAAATAATAATCCAATCATATACGACTGTTTTTATGAAAAAACGATTTTTTATATAACGTTTAATATATTCGCTAAAATTTCGTATAGCGCACGAATTTATCGATATTTAGTGTACTATACATAAATAAATATTCTAACGTTATCTCTTTACACGAATTAAATTATTGTTCATTATAATTCTTTATTCACGATTAAATATAATAATTCTTATTTAAAATATCCTATTATATACGTGTATATTTCAACATAAATATCGTTTAAATAATTATAAAAAAAAAACGCAGACAACTAAGATCCAAGACAAATTATTTAAAAAGTCGCTGAAATATTGGTTTTTTTGTTGTACTATTTCGAACGAAACTATATATTTCAGTTTCGATTGCGTTTAGTTCAAAGTAATTTGTTTTCATTTTCCATTCAACTCAAGTTTGTTTCATTTCGTTTAATTTATTCCTATTTTAAGTTACTTTCCTCGTTACTCGCTACTTACATGTAATGAATGAAGATCCCTTTTCGTCCTTTACGATGAAATTATTTTTCTTTTTAATAAGAAAAATAACTGCGTCACTTACTTTTCCATTACGGTAATAACAATTTTTATATATTCTAATTACGGGTTAAATAGTTAATTTTTATAAAACGTTGGGTACTGTTACTGATTTTAACAGAATTAACAATTCTTATAGAATTATCGTTGGTTTCTTATTTATTCGACTTATTAGCCCAATATTATACAATGAAATAATAATAATTTAACGATCAAAATCAAGGTGCATTTTTTTAAAAACGAATTGTAACCAAATTGTTTCGAATATTAATAAAACAATATTTTCGATAATTTTGAACTCCGAATTTTTATTTAACTTTCGATTATTTTAAAAACAAACGATAATTATTTTAAATATAAGGTTATTCGTCTATTAAATTTACTTTACAAAACAGCAGTGTGCCCTTAAAGATGTTATCGCTCGTATAATCTGTTTTTTTGTTGAACATACGTTTCAAGCCACGCTAAATAATTAGTGTTTAGCGCTATTAACAACCAATAATATATACGTATATTTTGATATCAAAAATAAATATCCGTTACCGATGTCACGCAAATTCGGTATATAATTGTCTATTTAGACGACTATTAGTACTAACACTATGGATTAGTCGGTATTGGGCAGGAACAATTAAGCTTAACGTAAATTATATATTATATCGAAATCGTTATTATTATACGCTAGTCTCTTATAGCTGTTATAACTGAAATCTTAAGCGTGATATTACATATAATTAAAGCGAATTCTGTACGCGTGTTAAGAATTTGATAATAATAAGTGGACGAAATTGAAGTAATATCGTTATTGCTGTATATAAACCATACTCATTCTTGCTGCATTAGGTTAACCGAGAATGCGGCGCAATTACAATCATAAAATTACGGCGAAAACTGAAATGATTTCAACAAAAATTGCCTATAACATCGTTTTTCATTAAGTCCTCGATAAAATGTTCGTCGAATTTTCGATATTCGCGACGCGTCTTAACTTATATAAAGTAATTTCCATTACGCAGACACAAATTGTAACGAAATTACAATGAAAATAACGTCGTCGCATTTTGCATTACCTAACACAGCGTGCAGCGTATTTATCATTGAAAACTGACGCTATTTTCACGCAAATAACAAAAGCGGCACCATCTGTTTCTACCTCGCCGTCTTCAAATATCGCCAAAAACCTCGATTACTGAAGTATGTCTTCCGCTCTCCGTACCTGAATATTGAATAATAATGTTCCGAGTTTGCGAAATTGCGATAGTCGAGGTCGTACGACGGCGTATTATTCACGCCCTGTAGAAGTAAAACAATTACCATCGTACGGAGGTGACGACGACGAGGCTTCGGGTAATTTATCACAAACGTTTTAATATAAAACTAGTATTTGTATTTCAGATAGACCTATTGCGTTACATTTGTACGTTCCATCGAATTACGGACGGCGAAACTTATTCGGATCAAGCGCGAATATTTTGCGATCGAAGGTTTCAAAACTGCGTCTGCGTAGACTTTTCTAGGCGAAAGTTGAGTGACGCTCAAACCCTTTCGACTATTAAACAAAAAAACGTTTAATCAGAGACTACTATTATTAATAGAGCGATTAATAAAAAGCGAATTTGTTCGTATTGACGCCTTTCGTTATAGCGGAAATTGAAACGACCCTCGAAACTGTGGAGCGCACACTCGAAAAATTAAATACGAGTAGGTCTGTCGCGTAAATGAAATGTAATAATCATATTCGTCACTATGAAATCCTCTTTTGGAAATACCACTATAGTTGCTAAATGAACGACGTAAATCTATTTATGGATCAAATAACATACTGATGATTTCCCCCATACGAAACCATATTCTTATCACGGTAAATTCTATTTACTATAATATACACATATTACTTTTTTATTATTTCTAAAATTATTACTGATATTTATGTATTATGGCGTTCGTTTTTCATAAAAAAAAAGAATTCGTAATAATATAATAACTTATATGTTATTTTTACGAATCAGTCACCGTTGCCTATTGGTATAATTTTGTTATAAATCGCGACTTACATTTGTAATACGGTCTGTAGGTCATGTATTAAATCTTATAATATATTAATACGCGGCGTTTTCAAATTTTGTTCAATTTTCGATTTCGTTTTCCGCGTTCCTAATTTTCTTTCCTAAACAAAAGACACCAAATACTTCGAACGTAAATATTCGTTTCCATTTACAATAAAATAAATTCATATAAACCGTACACGTACGTCATAATAGAGCCCGTTTCGATAAATAATAAAAATGAACGTACGACCTCGTTTACAGTTATATGTGAAACGAACTTATAACGTGTACGTGCGTGAGTATGACTAGAATTGAAGGTGTTAGCATACTCGATGTCTTGACGTGTCACGTTTTCGTATTTCCGTTCGAGGTTGGAAAGTAATTCCCAACTTACTTATTTCAAAAAATATTTCAAGTTCGTGGCACACCTTAATGGGTTATAATTAAATAAAAATATAATAACGAAACGAGCGCACTGTAATGTCAAAATACGTCGTTGGATCTGAAAATGATGGATCTGCATGATCCGCGACAGATTATAGGAAAAATAACCGGAAAAAATCCCTTGTATTAAGTTTTTAATTTCTACCATTCGTATTATCTTTAATGGTGAGCAAAATTATAAATACGTGTAAGTGACGAATATAATAATGAAATATTTGTATCGTGTTTTGTTTTAATACTTCGAATAATAATCGTTTTGTGTTTTTCACGTGTATATATTACATAATTGTTCACTACGTAAAGCCTATTGGGAAATTATTGATTTTATAACGCCACTTTTATTTGTTATTGTTCGATCAAATCCGTCATGTTTCACGCCGCTTCTCGTTAAATAAATATTCTGTCAAACTTTGGAAAAATAAAATATTTCTTAAGAAACGTATTCGATATTAGTTTAAAATTTACGAAATGAAACCGGAAATTGAAATTTTCGCCAAACTCGTTTCGAATAAAATCTTAATTGGTCATTCGGTCCAAATAATATAATTTCGATATTTTTATTTTACGATATATCGATCTAAAATTAGTGTACGTATATAAAACGATCGATGATAAGGCCCGTTTACGTTTAAATTATAACGAATATTATTTAAACTGTTGTAAATTATAATTACAATTGATTTTACAGTTTTTACCGTTCTTATTTATCTTTTTTTACGCCAATTGTAACGGTTTAAATTGCAAAAAGCCACGCGAGAAGAAGTTTATAATCAACTATACGTTACTAATAGTTATTATCCTTTTTTTCTACCGCTAAATTGACAACAATTTCAATTTGACGTTGTTAAATTTCGTAAAATATTCTAAAAAAAATATTGCCCCTACAATAGTTCAAACAAAATAACTCTTACGCCTTTTTCCTTCGAACACGACATTTTTGTGTTGTCCGATTTTAAAGTACCTTATTTCCCATTGCTCTGGAGTAAACCGTAAAGTTTACGATTTTGGTAATATAAAAAAACCATTCCAATACGCATCGCTCCTCCTACATCATACTGTTAAATTGGGTATCGTCTGTCCCTGTTTATTGTACAAAACACTGTCTCCATTCCAGATGACTTTAACAATCTGTTTATCCCCTTTTGCGTGAGATATTTTTGTTTCTAATTTAAAAACTTCTTTTCGCTTGTCTAATCAGTATTATCTCATACTCCGCGCGATTAATTAAAATTGCGTTTCCTCCGTTGGTCTCAAATGTTAACTTTGCCATTCCCTTAGTTTCTGTGTAACCCTTTTTCATTTGATTTTTCCCTTCTCAATTTCAATTTTAAGTATAAAATTATTCAATTTATATGGTTTTTCACTTAGTTTCTTTGCGCGTAATTCATTTTTATCAGTTATACATTTTCCCGTACCGTAAGTGTTAATTAATATTCCGTAGAAACAAAAATAAACCTATATATAATAACAATGGTTACGTTTATATTTCAGAAAAAATATATATATATTGGATCTTCGAGTGTATGGTTAAATCTTATTGGTCCGTTTATTTTTTACAATAGCTCTAACGGAAATTACTATATTTTCCGTGTAAGTAGAATTCACGCGTTACTTTCGTAGTAAAGACGCGAGCTCGATAAATTTTATAAATTTCAATACGGTAATCTCTACGGAAAATTATGATTATACACCGGCAATCTGTTATTACTCGCCGTGTGATTTTTTAAGTTTTTTTATAAAACGCGCTACGAATTAATTAGAAATACTATTCAAAAAGGAAACAAACGTTTGTTTTGTAAATGGTCTTATATGTTCTGATTGTTTCGAACGAAACGAACAGCGATTAATAATTTCGTGTATATTTTTAGAGATACTGGCGCACGGCCGGTTTATTAATTAAAAATGATATTCGTTTAAAATTCTAATTTTCCAATAAATAGCGTACGAATATTTTGTACGTAAATTAGGTTACAATGGTGGTATATTATTTACGTAATTGTGAGATTACGTTTCGTTTAAGTATCAATAAAACGTAGCTGCTCAGAGCGGGGATTGTTTTTGAAATCGCAAAGATACACATCAGAATCGCAATTCCCGTGAACATAAACTTTCGAGATATCTTCGAATACGATAAAACACAATGGCCTGTAATTAGTCAAGCGATTAAACCGATACACGCGTAAAACGATTAATATTGAGCGTATTACGCGTGTATAATTTCGAAAATTCGTTCAACAATGTAACCTAGAAAATCGTAATCACGCGATATTCATCCGACTCGCCGTATTTTATTTGTAAATTTCGAGACAATTTGTGAACAAACGAAAACAAAGATATCCAATTGGACGTCTGACGAAAAAAGGTGTTTTATAATAAGTAATCCCGTATAGGCGATTTAGTTATACCGGTAATAAAACGTTTATTAATAATTACGCAACGAACATTTTCATGCAAGAACGAATAAAAACATATTTTTGGCACACGAACAACAAACAACTAAGTCGGTATGGTTTTTCCCGTTTCCTAATTTATTATTACGGGCAAAAAGATATTACTATTGTTTTCTTTGCTGAAAACTTTATGTCGTTGGGTGTTTTTTTTTTCTAATTTCAGTATTAAATAAGCTCTTTTACCCGTAACTCGTTACTTACATGTAATGAAGTTACTTTATTCGTTACTCAAATAAAATTGTAATATATATATCCCGTTACAATTTAAATAATTTCGGTAGAACGTTGGACACTCTTGTAAGTTTTATGAATTAACAGTTTTTAGTAATAGTCTCTGCGATTACCCATTGTTTGTTATATTTTTGCTTAAACCTACTACATACACGTATAATGGAATAACGATAAAATAATATTTATTGTCCATTAATTGTTTAAACCGAACGTATTGAAAGCTTTAGTTAAATATATTTAAATTGAACCAACATTTTAAAACGATGTTTGTATTAATGTATACGCACGTGTACATGTGTGTGTGTGTGCGTTGGCGTTAGAGTCTGCCGCGCTCGACTATCGTATAATCCCGACACGCAGCATCGTGACACAAAGACAAACACGCGTTATTATCACTGACGAAAAATCTAGGGTCGATTTTCTGACACATTAAGCACGTTTTAGATAATACGACAAAACGTGTGTTGGAATATGGCGATCCTTTGCGCCGATCGTTGTCGTTGTTGTACATAATACACTATGTATACACGGCCAAGATGTGGCGACGGCGACGGTAAAAGCCTTTAGTTTCACGCAAGAGCGAACGTATTATAAAATATTACGGAATATGATAAACGCGATATTAGCGTATATATTTTCATACATTTGTTTAGTCTACTTGTATAAATGAACGGGAAATTCCCTTATTGTTATAATTATAATTTATTATTATTGTAACGAAATCGTTCTCCCATTTCAAACGAAAAATAAACGCGAGAAACTTGTAATTTTCGATGGTCAGAATTGTTATGAGTGACGACGATTCGCACACTTTCTGGGAGAGCTAGAAAACTATTTATTAATAATACGTTTGTTACGTATTTCACAAACCAGAGATACCAATTGTGTTAATACAGAAAACGTTTACTTCAAATTATACGCGGAATTTCGTATAAAAACAAATATGGTGAATAAGTTTTTCGTTTGATAAAATTTAAACCTTTCAAATAACAGTACCTAATAACGACAACGAAATTGTAGAACCACGGTCGTTCGAAAATAATAACAACTTTTGTATATTTTCTTTCGCGATTAACAATCGATTAAACATATGGTATTAAAAGCGAAACACTGAAAACTAAATACAAGGTCAATGATACGCAAATATTTCACCAATAATCGAAACAAAGTTTTTTATACGTTAAAATCCGAATTTCAAACGATACGAAACATTTTTTTAGCATTCTTGGTTTTTCCAATCACTCTACTATCTTAAAAATTATTCCACAAACTAGATCTACCGCTTTTTCTATGAATCAACTACCCGTATATTTGCGCGTATTTTTATCTACGATTAATATACAAAAATAAAGTGGTCGTTTCCTCTTAAGAGGATGAAAAACACATTTTTTCGTACAAGGGTTGAATAGGATGTTTTCGGAATGTGTGTGGGTACGTGTTGACGACGCTGTGAATGAAATAAATGATTATTTGTACAGGTTTATTGTACGCCTAACTATTACCCGTACACACGTACCGATAATTTAAAAAATTCGTTAATTTCGATAACTGTATTATATACATATTGTACGTTATTTTCGACTAAGATTCGACCCGCTATGAAAGAATAAAATTTCATTCGGAAGATTTGAACCCGTCAGTTTTCTTTTAGGCGATTATGGAAATGGACTTTCGATCGAATGTTTCGGTTTTCTAGTATACTAGAATGAACGTTCATAAATTAAAAAATTAACGTCACGTTCGAACATAGATTTAATTAAATAGACAATAATCGATATCCGCGCACTAAGCGAGAAATATGCTAAATAAGTTGAAATCTCTTTTCTAAATTAAACTCGGTTCCCTTTGAACGGTGGCATTTTAGGTATAAATTACATAATATAAAAAAACCGCCGTTTCCGGTGTAATCTTCATTGCAATCGATACTTCTTCTCTCCTTACAATCAATGAAAAGTCCTGAATCAGCGGCTGCGGACCCGTTAATAATTAGAAATATTAAAAATATGACGCGAGTTCTCTGGATAATAAACTCGAGCGATTCGCGCTTTTCGCTATTACGAACTCACGTTAATAATAATAATAATAACATCGTGTAACGTACGTTGAACATTTAACGTAATATATTATCGTCGGGTATAGGTCATACAAGCGAATTATATTGAAACGATAGGATCGAACGTACACGGTTGTGTGCACGATGTGCTTTGACGTTGAAAAACGTTCTTAACGGGACCGAGTTGAGGGTGGACACGAAAAAAAATAGAACCCAAACACGTTAGATCGGTTTCCACGACAACGTCACTATATATATATACGCGTGTGTGCGCCCGCGACCGCCCGTGTTTGCATATGACTATAATATATTATTGTAAATTAACCTTTTATTTTAAATAATATTACAAGTATACACTTTTGATAAACTCGACATCGTTCCCGACGTTATACGGCCCATGTATAGGTAGTACCGTTAAGGCGCATAAATCATTCTATATAGAATTTTGTACCATTGTTCAAAAAATACAACGACGCTAGCCAGTGGCGTATTTATGGTTTTCGTTTGGGAGATTAGGGAACAAACATATGAATAACACCAAGATCGGCCATTGACGACGAGTAAATTGGTTCGAATAATAAAATTAGTTACATTGTTTTCGCTCGGCTTATTTACTCTCGGGTTAACGTCAAACGAACATTTTGTCGTTGTTCCTTTTTTAGTTGGACCGATCGATTTAATTTTGAATTTTTATCGCCGGTAATATTCGTCAACAACCAACATATTTTCTCTTCAAGACGGATTGCGACGAACTATGTAAGTGTAGGACCGAAATAAAATTCGGGTATTTCGAAAACAAATATTCGTTCTTAAATTCGAGCGGTCATCCTCGTTATTTATGTAATCTAAAGTAAGGTTTATACAAATTGCAGAAATGTTATTCCGCGTGAATATTCATCAGGATTTAAGGGATTTAACGAAAATACCTCTTTATTTACCTAAAGTGTATTTATGTACGAAAATGATACGGTTTTTATATTTATTTTTATAATGTCGCGCTCCCTATATCGTTAAATATATATCAAAACGACGATTATGTAATTTTTATAGCGTTTACGAAATTACTGTAGGACCAATAGTTATGTGTTTCGAAATTAAAATAACGAAAATATACAATTTTAATACGTTTGGACTTTTTTTCTTAATATCGAAGTGAAATGCGTTTCTAAAAAAAAACGCGATTGTTTTCGTTCTCAATAATATTATAAGTAAAAATATGTTATAAAAATTAAAAATATATAAACAAATCATTCGTCGTCGCTTGTATTAATATTTATTGGAATACATTATATATGTACACAATATACGCATAAATACCGTCACTTACACACGAATACTGTTTGATTAAACACGGATGCTAAGCAAACGAAAAATGTTACGTTAAAATGTAAAAAGAAATAATGAAACGTTAAATATTATTAAAATGTAGAACGGTAACAAATAATCGATTTGAGATTATGTCAGAATTTTTCGCTATTGAAGCTGAAATTCGTTTCGTGCGTTTTTCTAATCAGTGTATTTTAATATTTCCGAACTAGCGAAATACAATGATAGATTAACCGACGCGCGTATTGACGCCACACTGATTTTATCAAAAAAACGTACGTTCGATATTTTAAACACGTTAATTGAAAACTTCGCCATTTCTACTAAATTCCTTTTAAACTAAATTCATCTCGAATAAACGTTTGTCGCGGAATATTGTATTGCGTTATACATTGTTAAATACACGATCGGTTTGAAAGTATTTACCGAGTAGCATTTCTCTAATATCCGACGACGTCACAATTTGCAACCTTATAATCCCCCCTAAAGTTCTCTTATCGATTGAAACGTAATGGTTTTAATTGAAACGCTGTCAGAATGGCGTGTGGTAGTTTTTACAAATTGAGCTTTAATTAAAAATTAAGCGTCGTAAAACGTTCGATTGAACCATATGACATGGGCTAACAATAAAAAAATTATTTCGTTATCGATTGTTCGGAAAAACTTTGATTTAACCTTATAAATATATATATATACTATATTTAACGTCGTTATTTAAAAAAAAATTTAACTTCGAATTTTACGTTTGAATAACGTCGTGATAGTATACGACCGTTATTATTCCAATATAAACAATATTACAGGACAATTGTAATACATTCAAATTCTATACACGCGACTTCTCGCGGATCGTTGGTCGGAGAGCTGTGAGTATAACATTGATCGACCCAGTGCCCGATACCTCTCGAGTCGGAGCCACGACTATTTGATTTTACTTTTTCGTAAGAAAATGTTAAAAAATGTAAGAAATAACGGAATCTTTGATTGGCGGTCGCGATTACGATTACACAAAAACGAAAAAAAAACAACTTTTAAATATATATATATATATATTGCTATGCCTTATTTGCTCGATGTTTTCACGCCAAAGTGTGAACACTTCCGTCTATATAAAAAAAAACCCAATGACAAAAACATATAATTGTGTCTATTCCAGATTTTTTTTGTAATCCGAAAAAAAGAAACAAAATAAAAGCGCCTCTATGATCGTTTACATTTTTAGACGCTTTCCGAAATGTATTATTTTTAGATATTCTGTTACAATATTATATCGACCATTTTGTCATACATAGGCTGCCACGATTTTCATTGATAAATTAAACGACGAGGGCTCTTCAGTACCTAACTAATATACTTATTCGATGTAATATAATTAAAGATTTAGATAACAGCACACATCTTATACACCACCAGCCTAGAGTGGTTTACTTAAAAACTTTTTTGTTCTAAATAGAAAGTTTTTCCGGGTGTTTTTTAATTAAATGTTTTAAAGCGCGTTTAACCTCCTTTTAATATAAAAAGTATTATTTTGGGAAATGTTTTAAATTATCGTCAACATAAATATATGTTAGTGTCTGGTAAATCTACAACAACCCGAAATATGGAAATACGTCCGATACGTTTTTATTGAAAAAAATATGACAGTATATTTTACGATAAAGAATCGAAATAGACGAAAATCGCCATTATGTTTCATATAGTTATTTAAAGTTACGGGTAATTTACGTTTATGCGTTGGTACCCGAAATCGCGTACAAAATATTTGAAACGTTATTATTATTTCGAAGAACCATATTTGTTTATTTAAACAAAAATATTTTTTATTTATTATTTAGACATAAAAAAAGAAGCCGTACGAAGACGTATTTAAACCCACACAAAATTTAAAAATATTACGGTGTACCGTATCGCGTTCGGATACAATTTTTTCACCAGAGGCGTTCCGTTATTAAATTCGTGTTAATCGTGACACCCTCCCCCAGAAATAGCGATCTATATGCGCTAACCACATTATAAACTACAATTGTACGTTACGTATAAAATATAACGCTATTTATATATTATACAATTTTTTGCTTTCGTCTTACGTCAGATTTTATATAATATAATGAAGTTGTTCGAGCGGGTAATTGTGATCAGTCGGTGCAACGGTAAAGGCGAAAATATTAATTCGAAACTCGTCGTCTCGATAGCTACGTTAATAATTATAAATTACCGTCCAGTCAGTTACGCCATTATATTCGAAAATTACTCCGCCCATTATGATTTATTCCATTAAGTCGAATTAATTTAGTCCGGCGAATTATTGAAATTAGTCATTGGAGGTGACAAAAACGGCGACTCGGGTTTTGGTGATGCGTCGTCATTAGCTACACGTATAGCCTCTAAGACATTCAATTCATCGACCGTATTATATAAAAGTGTCGTGTCACGGTATTTATACGAAATATGGTATTTATGAAGTAAATACCGTATTTACCGAGCCTGTTTTATTATTACGTTACAAACACAGGCCCGTTTCAGATTTTGCCACGCATAAACGTTTTGAACGTTAATTGTTTACGCGTATAACAAACCAAATGCCGTCGTGATTCGCGTAATCAACAACAGGATTTATCTGTGGCCAACGCCAATACGAATAAAATTTGATGACGTGCTAAACTACGCAGAAATGAATTCGTCGGTGTTCTTACATTCGAGGCATCCAAAAGGGACCCGGCAGAAACGTAAAACGGCGCTAAATTGTAAACCTTACCGGAATTTTATTTCCCACGATTAGAAAAACGAAGTTACGCGTTCTTTAAACATCTGGCCTTCGAAACTCTCTCCTCCGGACCATATACAGTGATCTTGCAATTCTTTGAAAGTCCTTTGGAACCGTCCCGTAGTTAAAACGTTAGTTCGGTTGTCGCGTTCGTTTTATTTCATTTACGTTTTGAAACCGTTGTCGTTTAAGCGCAGATTTTAGTGTCGAGAAATGAAACAAATCCCCGCGTGGGCCTAGACCAGGAGAATTGGCAGGGTGCGGGACCGCGGGTATTTTTTTAGCCGTTGAAAATTGGCGGATCGACAGCGTTGAATGTGCCGACGCGTTATCGCGTAGTGAAAAAGCTAGGCGCCTACGCGCCATTTTTCTGTTGAGAGCAACCCTTTCTCATTTGTACATTTTCTGTTCAAATTTCACAACAAGATCCAAATACGGTAACTGACGAACGGTTAATCGGCGGGTCATTTCGCACGTTTTCGAAAATTGCCGCCGCCACAACGTCGTCGTTTCTTAATATTGACGGTCGTCCAGAACGCAGACCATCCTCGAAGCGTTTAGCCCACTCGAAACGACTTAACGGATCATCCCCGAGAGCAATTGTAATCGTCGCGTACGTTTTCGTAGCGTTTTCACCGAGTTCGGAACGAAACTTGACGCGCGCACGTCGTTCATTCATTTTGGACATATCGAAAACGGCAAACGGAATACTAACCGACTAGATTTAACCCCGTGTAATATTAAACCGAGATAATATAAGCAACTTCGGATTTTGGTCGAAATATTCGCTAAATACGCGGGGAATACGTCTATTTATTAACTAAAAACGTTATCGAGCGTAGATTATCCGAAATAACATTTACGCTAGTACTTTTCGAAAAGATCTCGTATAATGTCATTACGACCGAGTTCGTTGTCGGGCCCGAACGCATATTTATGTATTGTACCAGTAACGTCACCGTTACGCGCACAATCGAGTCACTGGCGGTGGTTTAATGTGATTTATTGTCTTACTGATGCTGTCGCACACGACTCGACTAACAGTATACTGTAATTTACTCGGTCGGCGACGATTATTATTATTATTGTGTTTCGAGATGTTCGCGTGACGTCTTCCAAACACGCCAAGTACGGACGTGTTTCGCCAACGCCATCTCCACTAGTCGGCCAATATAAAAAAAAAGAGTTGACAATAGCGTGTCTCCGACAATTTCGTAAATTTCGTAATTTCTGGCGTATTAGTGTCCGTTGTTCTTAGCTGTCATTGTGAGCTCTTTATTAAGGAATCGGTCGTAATTGTCAGATAGACAAAACCCACACGACGATTTAATCGATGATACTCGCTATCAGCGATTGTCGTTTATTCATAACCAACGAAATTTACGATCGTATATGAAACGAACAAAACGTCGGTTAATAATAACGCAGAGTCGATAGCGTCGGCGACTAGTTGTTAATACGAAATACATTCGCGAACTTTGGACAAAAATTGTACCCGAAAATCTGATTAACGGAACGTCGAAACGACCCCGAACTATGATAAATAAACTGTATAAAGTTTACGCAGCGGGGGTTATCTTTTGCGAGAGACGATCATCTCGTATCATATTTGTGACGATACACGCCGTATTACTACGTAGGTTTAAATGTTATCGGTATTCCTTCGTTATTGGTCGTCTTCGTCGTAAACCACTACGACGCGCGATGATAATAAATAAACCGGACTACTCTACCGGTCGTGATCGGCCTCGCGACTAAAATATCTTTTCTCCCTACTCTCCCAGCGATCGCGCCCCTACGGTTCATCCCACGGGACGAAAAACCGACACGAGGCTGTCGTATCGTCGTCGAATCGATAAATCCGGGGATAACAAACCGCGTACAGTCAAGTTTCGGAGGGACGAGAAAAAAAACGCCGAAGTTTTTTCTTTTCGTTTCCAACTTCGCTTCCCGCGTTTGTACATGATTGCCGCGACGAAAAAATTACTATGCCGATGTTGTTTTTTCCGTGCCGCGCACAATACACACCCCGGAGGCGTCACCGTAGACAGAATGCCGTCGAATTATCTCGCGTCGAAAACGTTCGTCGTCGAAATAGTTTAACGAAAAATCCGAACGTATATAAAATAAAAATCAACCGATAAAAAACGTGTATACGTATAAAAAAAACCCCGTTGAGGGTTACACACACTAGAGATTATATAGATCGTTACCCGGAAAACTCGGATTTTTGTCACCGTCCATTTAACGACGATAATAATAATGTATATCGCTACGATTATTGTAAGCGCCGGAAATGTTTATTTCGACGATACCGCGACCGTGTGACGGTAAATTTTCTATTATATTATTATTACGGTAGAGACAATTTCGATACGCGTGTGGAGAGCCCCCTCTCTCCACACGCGTATCGAAACCTCCCCTCCCTGGGCGATAAACGATAGATTAGAACGGATTGAACAAACGGTTTTCGACCCAAGATCGTAAACACTACGGTTAAACGCCGTCTTCCACTTCTAAGCACGGAAATTCAACATCGAGTAAACGGCGAATGACAATTTGTCCGACTGGCAGACATACATATTTGAACAATTCAACCGCGTGACCGTAAAATACGAAAAATATTATTACTCAATAAGGTTTCTACATTCGTATATATCGTTGTAACGACCAAAATACGAATAAAATATGTCGTATACATTTTTTTCTAACAATTCGTATAATATTTATCGAGCATTTTTTTAGAATTTTTTTAAAATTTTCCTTTTTCTTTTAATTTTAATTTTTAATTACGAAATAGTCTATATATTTTATATTAGATTCCGAACAATTTTTTTTTTTATTATTTATCCGTAATATAATAAAAATATAAACGCTTAATAGGTCGCGTAATAATTTTTATGTCGATATCAAACACGAACGCGAATTTACAAAAACGATTTTAAAAAAATCGTTAATTTTCGAGAGTAAAAACAAAATTGACGACAAATCCGTTGTGAAAATAACGTACTTATCAATTTCACCAAAGCTTGGAATTTCACGGTTTCGATTTCAATTTAGATTATCGGTAGTATTTAGAGCTTAATATTTGATTTAACGTTATTGCCCCGTAATTTTTCGAGAATTATGGTTTCGATTTAAATTTTAAATATCGATTTTGGTTTAATGATTTTGATTTAAATTAGTAGAAGTCTTCGGTACTACGATAACGCATGTAACTATAGTAATAAAGATCAATTTGAAATAAACCTCCGGGCAATACTAACGAAATATATTATTTTATTACTTCCATTAAGATTATTTTAGTTGTACATCAGTCGACGGAAATTTGATAATACTTAGTATATTTACTCGTTTCACGGTTTGGTGGCACACGTAATTAGATACGAACTGAAATAATTGTATTATACTATTATTAAACGTGCCACGTAATACTAATTTAGGTAACGCGAATGCCCGTCAAAGTATAAATAGACTACCTATTTTCGTTTGTTGTAATTTTACTACAACTTAAAACTAATCAAAATAATTATAATTAATAATTGTCGTCTGTATATTTTCGAACGTTACCGCTGTCGACCACACGACGTTATCGCCACAAGTTTTCCGTGAGATAACTCGATGGTCCGGGTTTGACGTTATTTTTATTTATATACATTATTGTATCATACACAGTCCATGGCCATTCTTTGTGGTTTTAGTTCGCGTTAAAATTAAAATAAACGAACGAACGACAATTTCGGTTTTTCTTTTTTAACGTTTTTTTTTCTACAATTTACGAAAGTGGGGCACGAACGGAACGCATTATTATAAATCCGAATGTGCGAATGTCGCTTTTGTGAACGTAAAGGTTCGAGGGCGTATAATGAATGTACGTACGTGAATATTTTCACGAGAAAGTCTATTTGTGCAAACTTGTTGGAATATCATTCCACGAATTCAAAATGTAAATTCTAGAAGTATTATTTTCGAAAGATCTAAATATTTATTTGTTAGGGATCACGTAGACGAATTACTATACCGCAAGGTCGAACACGAACGTTTCGATCAATCGAGAGTTAAATTTCATGACTATTAACTTTTTCTCGTGTATTTTTCCTACGATAGATACGATTACGTATACAATTATTTTTGAACACGTTTAAATTGTTACGCGTTTAATATTTGACGTGGAAATAAATACCCGACTAGCTACACAGCTGTTTCTAACTACGTAAGAATTATCTCGAAAAAATATTCCGTCGTTTGGATACATTTCACGAACTGTGGGTTTTTGAACGCGAGTTAAATTTACCGAAGTATAGAAGAGTAATATGATTTTAAGAGATTTCGGAAACGATTAGCTTACGAAATAACGGAAATTATATATCGTAATTCGTAACGACGTTGCGGTAATAATAACGCGCTTAAATAGCCAGTAAACGATACGATAGATATAATCCGAAATTAATTCCGTATTCCGTGTATTTAGTTCATATCCATTCCACCTAGCCGCGAGAATGGTCTATATTACGCTTTCGTGTTGGCCGTGTTAAGTTAATATTTCCTAAAATAATGATAACGAAAACTTTGCCCATAAAGCATTGTTAACGAGATGTATGTTAAGCACCTGCGGTCTTTTAAACGAATTATTTAGTATTTACCGTGCCTATACGTGAATAAACGACGTATTTATATTTTACATCATTATTAAGAAAAACGCGTTATGTAATTAAAAGTTGTTTAGTGATAATATTTTCGAGGAATTTTCAAAAATTACGAAAATTACGAGACTACCGTATAGTATTAACTTGCAACTCGTAAACTTTTAAAGGGTTTGAAAAGCGTTTGACTTGAAACTTATTGAACCCGTTCTCGTACGAATATTTTAGATTATCCGATATACTTGGCGCCGAAGTTTATCACTATTTAATATAGTTTTGGCGCGTACGGAATATATATTGAACGTTAAAATTTGCCTGGTGTGGTATTTAATGATTAAAAAGTCTGAAAATATTATTTGTTAGCTATTTCAACTTTTATCCGACCCGTTAAATATACCGTATCATTTCCACACGTAAATTCAATTTCGTTTCTTAAATTCGTTTAAAATTAAACTTATTATATACGATAATTTTAATTTACATAATGAATTAAGTACCCTTAATGTTAAGTCTTCGTATATATTCGTTAATGTGTAATATAAAAAAGACGTTTTAGTTCCAAGTTGAATCTATGTAATTCGTCCAGAAAATTAACTCTAATCGCTTTAGCGACTAAAATGAGAACACAATTTATGCAATAAGCGCCAAATTTACATTTATGATATAT
>JAIPRN010001915.1:0-37427 GCA_025469175.1 Geopemphigus sp. TES_GeoC_2020 | reverse complement strand
CGTAGCGAGTTTATAATCGAGATGAATACAAATGTTGTCGATTTATTATTATATTCCGTACGCGTTAACTATATTTACCGGCATCGGTGTTTCTAACAATCGTTATAATTGTCGCGGCGATGAAAATTAATTTTCTCGCATCCATGGTTTTTCCGTCGCTATCTTCTTTGTAATGATTCGTACTTAAAAAAATTAAAGTTTTGCTTTACTATCAGCTATGACTAATGCCTTGGAACAATAGAAAGACTGTTTTAAAGCAAACAACGAACAAATGGTAAACTACTGGTTACACATTTGGTAACAAATTTTCGTCGTTACAATTTATTTACGGCAAATAAAGTACTCTCTAAAACCGGTTAAAATTCCTAAATTTTATCGCCTTAATATTTCTCGTCGTAATACGCGTGTCTTGAATACGTTGTTCGAAAAATATTTTCTTTGGAACTTTACTTACAACAATTATCGTTAGCGCTGTTGATAATTTCATATGGAAATTGTAAATACGAATTCGACATTTTTTAATTCCTCCCCGAAAATTTGTAGGAAAAATTCGTTTCTTACGAGACGTATATTTTTAGACAATAATAACGAAAAATATAAATATTTTAAACTTCAATACACGTCATAATATACCGTGTTCGTTAAAAACGAATAATCCGTTAAAGTTTATAATGTGTCCTGTTTCATGAGGGTCGTTCGATTTATTCATTTAAAATTGACCCCTTCTCTCCAAAAAAAAATGCACGCTTAAGTACGCTACTGTACACGATATATATCGTATATATCTAGTGGCCGATAATACGACAAAGGTTAAACTAAATTCGCGTAAATTGGTTTCGGATAATGTATTTCTTTAAAATTTAGCGTCATACGCAATAGACGAGTTAGATCTTTTCGATCTAACCTTCCGCGAGTGGTAGGACGTCGAATGAGACTTCGAGTTTCGGAATATAAATTTTTAAAACAGAATTCAATACGTATTCAATGATACGTTGAAGAATCGTAACGATTGGCGTTTCCCGATTATATTTACGTAATAACGGAGCGATACGACAATGTTAGAGGTCTCGATCTAACCTTAAAGATTAGTTTGTTTGCACATAAACCATTAGATGTCCGCAAGTAGGAGTTGCTGGTACACCGCGTCAACAAGCGCGTTAATACTGAGCTTCAGAAGCGATGATAGTCTCCGATTCTAAACCGACGCGTACGGAGCCTAGAAACGTTCTTAAAGGCCGCTGATGTTTATTACGTTCAACGGCTACGCTTCGGAGTGGGATTGCTCGATGGTTGATGACGTTCGAGAATAGTATTCGGCGGCGTGTACTAACGCCCTCGGGTCAGGCGGGATTGTAAATTGACCCGGTATCGTGTTGCGATTTCTCTTGACGCGACGTCCGTCTAAAAGCCTATAGTCCGTTTCACAGCACTAGATATTCGATTACAACGTGACCCGTGGACTAAGCTTGACATTCCGTTGTTTCCCAAATGTGCGGCAATTTAAAATTTTAATTTTTCTTTAATCGTTTTTGTTCGCTTTTTTTTACAGTGTATTAAAATATAATTAATAAACCGGTTACTAAAAAGTGAAATATACGTAACAGGTGCCATATATTTTTAAAAATTTAGCGCGCTTTTATACGAACATTTTTGAAAACCCTGAGGAGAATTGTCCACGGGTCGCGCTGTAAGCACATATCTAGTGCTGTGAAACGGACTATAGCCGGTCCTTTTTATATTATTAAATATCGTTTCAAAGTGGACGAAACACGTTCGTCATTTAATAACGATAATTATAATAATATTCGCCGGCGATATTTATATTATCGCCTCCGCGAATGGTCGCGATATACGTTTTTCGTTTTTACGGTGATATTATTCTTCGTCTTCCGGAGGTTACGGTCAAACTTCCGGGATGCGCACGGTGTCCGGAATGTCGACGTGCAGGAGTTGGTTGCGTTGATAGGGACGATTTGTCGGTGCGTTCAATAAAATCGAACGTCTAATATTTCGATCTACGGGTAATTGCTTAGCGAGTGATTCGGTTACGTAATATTTCTCGCGTCGCTACTAACAAACAACGAACGTTTTAACAATGAAACGACCGTGTTTCCTCGGTCGATTAACCCCGGGCGTAAACATGGCGACTAGCGGAAGTTGCGCGAATCGTTATCGGTTTAATTGAAATACCGCCGTTTGTCACCGGGCATCGGCTTTGGAACCTAACCGACCCAATCTCCAAGTGGTCAACTTGGACGCGTTGGATTACGGAGCGAATTAAAGGCGTGGTCGTTTCACGTTTCGGTATATACCATCGGCGGATGGGATGGGGGGATGGGGCGATTAACGAGCGTCGCCGAACTATACGCGTTTCTCAACGCGACCGAACATTATCGAAACCGAAATTTTCGCCGGGTAACCGCCTAAGGTCAAGTTGTTAATTCCCAGGATTCCGACGATTACAAATTAATAACCAATTCGAACACGAACGCGCGCAATTTCCTCCATAAATCGTCGCCTACAACCAGGCGCAGTAACTAACGAGATGATAAGAGGCTTAGACTTAACCGACTCTTGTTCCGTTTGCGTTCCATTCTACGTTGCTCCACGCACGCCTTGGCTATATCGACTTGGTATAACGACGACAAGGATTATGTCACTCGTTTTATGTCGCGTGCCACGAAGACAAAACGTTTCATAAATTGTTTAGACGGTAAATTGTTCGACGACTCGTAATTGCGTTGCGCTCACCGTGGCGGTCGATTCTCCGAAACGAACGGTTTATAATAACGCGAAAATGAAGAAATAATGTACGCGATTACCGTATGTCGAAATATGTTTGTAAAACGTTTTACAAACGAAAACGATATGTTCGATGGCGCTGGCAATAAAGTGAATTTTAACGCGTCACCAACAATTACGGATTGTTGAATAGGGAAGCGTCGTTTTTGTTCCTTTGACTAATGGCTTAAGAAATTGAATTATTGGACACTACATATATATATTAGGTTTCTTTAATTCGGCGATACGTAAAAATTAATCGCCGAGCTTTTCGTTCTTAACCTAATTCGTTATACAATTACATATACTCAATGCGTTCATATTGAAATTTATGGCGAATATAATAGGTTTTGTGAAACCGATATCTACGTTTTTAATGGAATTACTTACTTAAATTGTTAAACGCGTGTTTAAAAGCTACGGTTTTAGTTTCATTTCCTAAATAACAAAAATTATAAACTTCTACGAATATTATTATTATACATACAGATATAAGACTGAGTCTAGAATTACTAGCGTTTCGGAAGTTACAAAGGGACGTTTAGAAATTATCGCGAGACGTATATTACTAATAGCGATAACTTCGTAGTCGGTGAAATTATTTAAAAATAATTCCGTTCAACGGGAGGTATTGTTTTTCCTTCGTAATCGTATAACTAACGTTTTATACGTATGGTCGAACCAACGAATATACTTACTGTTATAACCGCCGGAATATACGTGTTGGTCTAGGCGAGTATTGTATTTTGTAGACATTCGTAAACGTAATATTAACGGACGTTTTCGATTATAACGATATTAAATTATTTCACGGAACGGCGGGAGGGTTGTGTCCTATGGTTGTACCGTCTCGCCAACGAAACAACAATTCGTTAATATATACGCGATCATTATTGTCGGATCGACTTAAAACTAATATTTACAAACGAATTCGAAGGGAGGGCGCCCGACGGGGCAGTAATCGGTACAACATTTACATCCTAGAGGTCCTCGAGTCCCTATCAAACGTCGTACGTTAATGCGGAATACCGGAGGCTATTTCCCGCGATCATGTGCAGTACCCGCGCAAATATACGGCGGAATTGACGAGATGTGATTAACGGCGGCACATCCAGAGGACCAGACAATAAAGGGATATCCTTTTAACCGACTGCGAACGGTGTCGTACCGCTTCAATTCCGGAACGAAACACGGCCGGGTCCGTGGATAGTTCGAGACTGCCGCCTTCACCGGGCTTGTGTGTGGCCAACGAAATGCGACCGATAGAATGATATCCTCCTGCCGTGTACGACGACGATCTCGATGCCCCGACGTTGTTCGGTAACGCCCGACTACTGCTGGTCGAAATCCACTTTGCAACCGCGTGGGTGATCCATTTTGATCGGTGATCGTTCATTCGTCGTCGCCTTCGTGGATTGTCTTAGTGTATTGTATAGTCTACGAACTAGTAGACACTCGTTATGTTCACCAGTTGTTCACCCGTTATAATGTCTACATTACGGATGAACGTCTTTTAATCGTATGTATTCATTTTTTGGTAAGCGAAAAATTTTTTTGGCGTCATCTCGCACGTTTTAATCACGTTGAATCGTACTCGCAGATAACATTGGCGAAAAATGTACGGGCGACGATGTTTTACAATATTTTTCCCTTACTGGATAGTTTGATATTTGTGTGGACATCCCGTGTTGAAAAATCGGAAAAAATTTTTTATTTCTTAGACAATTGCGTAATGTAACGGAAAATTAAACGAATTTGTACAATTCGGTTATGTCGGCCGTTTAAGTAACGTCCCGCATTTTACTTATAATGACGTCGGGAATATATAGGGCTTGATAAATTTACAACCCGAGAATAAATAAAAAAGAGAATTATTATATACACTTGTATATTATTTATATAAAGTATTATTATTTAATAAATAATCGAAAAAAACATACCTGTTTTGGTCCGTTTAAAAATAAATCGATAGACGTTTAATAACGATAGGAAAATATGACGTAGCGTGCCGATAACGAACTCAACTATTATAATATATAAATTGAGTAGATTTATGTATTATATTCCCTACGCGTCGAGTTTATTTACCAGCGTCGGCGTTTTTAATAATCGCTGTAATTGTAGCGGCGAAGAAAATGAATTTTCTTGCGCCCGTAGCGTTTCCGTTACTGGTGTCTGTACAACGTGATTTGTACTAATAACGATCAGTGACTTAAAATTTCGGCTTCTGTCAGCTATTATTAACGTCTTGGGTTAATAGAGAAAACGCTTTTTAGCGAACACCTGAATATACGGTAAACTATTGTGTTCGATAACACGTTCGCGTTTTTACAATTAATTAGTAGCGAAATATAACGTAATCGCGAAAATTGTACGAAAATCGTGTACGTTTTGTCGCGGCTAATACGTATGATACGCGCGTTGTTCGAAAACAAATTCGTTTGGTGTCGTTTAACGCAACTATCGGTTAGCGTTTGTAATATAATTCGACGTACGCGTTTTAAATTCGAATTTTTTTACGCGGTTTTTCTATTCGGAACGAACAGTTTTCGCAAAATTAATTTGCCTTACGCGTAATTCACGCTCGGCGAATAACCGAAATAACTATAGGATATAAATGAATTAAATTAAAACCGACAGGCTTCGAGCGGGCGAGACACCGCGACCTGAACTTCGGATTTTAATTTTCGAAAACAAATTAATCGTACGGTAGACGTCAGAGTGGTACTTATGGAGAAGCGCGCGGTGGTTTTCACTCCTTATTAGAAAGCAATACGGTTCAATACCGGTATATTGTTTATATTGCTTTTAACGTTATTTTGTTTGGTTAAAGTATACGACTACGTAATTATCTTTTATAAGGGAGCAATTATTTTTTGACGCGCTTTTTAAAACGCACGTATTGGACATTAATAATCCTCTTCGTCTTGGTCTTCGTTTTCATAATCGTATTCGTTTTCGTCTTCGCCCATGTATTGGCACTCACCCTCGTCCTCGTCTTCGTTCACAGGTATTTCGTTCAAGTCAAATATCTGTGGATTAGGTCGATTAATAATATGTTCATTTGGTGGCAAAACGGGTTGCGCAACTTGGTTTCGATTTTGGACATATGCCGTTGACGTAGACGGCTGGTTGACGTCATCCATCGAATTGACTATATTTATATGCGGATTTGTGTTAGATATTGTCCTTTTTGATGACCTTGGTGGGTTGCCATCTTTACAAAATTCCATCGGACTTTTCGCTTTAGTTTCCTCTAAGAAAACATAACACGAATTACGACAGTAAAATTAACGACCAATTTTTCTTTGGTCAATTAAAAATGCGCACACTCACGCGTATATATATATATATATATATATACAGTGGCGTACTTAGACCTGAATTTCGAGGAGGTTAATTATTAAATAAATAAATCGGAGATGACCCTAACGAAATAAAACACAAAAACTTTAATAGATTATTCATTTTAATGAACATGTTATTTTATAACGTGTATTGAAATTTAAAAATATTTTAGTTTTTCGTTATTGACTAAAAATATACGTCTCGTACGAAATTAATTTTCCTAAAAATATTCGAGTGGGGAGATTTATCCTCCTCCCCCTGTTAGTACGGCATTGTGTGTATATATATATATGGGAATTAATAGAGAAAATGACGCATATTATCATTTGTAGTTAATGACCAATAGAGTATTGTAATCCTGTAGGCATTTGTATGAAATGAATATATTACGTTTCGAATGTATTTCTCGTTTTTGGAATAAATAAATCGTTTTCACGAATTACGAATCATCCAATTGTCAATGAAATAATAGCTCACAAAGATTCGATTACCATACTATTGATCGTATCTTTAGTGATGAACGGCGGGCGTGTTAAAAAAAAAGTGTTGTTGCGCTATCGATTGTTCGATACGTAGTTAATTATAAACAATTCCGTTGTTCTCTTTTATCGTAAATTATGTAAAATACACGTAAAAGCGCGAAAAACGTTTAAATAAATTACGCGATATTGTCGCCGTACGTTGATACCTATCTATCACGATTGGTGGATTTTAGTAATAGATCGTTCTATCTTATCTAATTACGAATATAACTTTTTAATTATTTGAAAATCGTGGTTCGAATATAGCAAATAAATACTCCTGCGTTTCGTTCGTTAAATAATATTATTTTTTATAGGGAAAAACAGTTTTCCTATTTGACACATTACTAAAAACGTAAATCCTAGACCTTATTTTATTATATAATCATTTTTGTAGTCAATGGAAATTAATTTATTCGATTAATTTTTGTTTTGTCAATTACAGTACATAAAACATACTTATCTTATCCGCTAGAGAATTTCTCAAGTATACAAAGTATTCCTTCGCAAAATCTATTTTAAGTACATATAGCACGCATTAACTTTTGTGATATAATTAATATATTGAATACACATCGATTAAATACATAATGTCTATATAATAACCCGAAAAATATTATTTATAAATAAATTATACTAAAGTAACACAATTTAATACTAAGTATTTAGTAATAAATATTCTTTATAGGGTTGTGATTTAATTTTTTTTTTTATATTAAACGTATTTAGTACAGATTGTTTTGAAATTATTTCTTATAAACGAAATGAATACGTAAATTCGTTTATACAAATTCGAAAATATTTAAAAAAAGTACATATTTGCTTAATATCGATCTACGTAAAGTCGAGTGTATATATGGAAAATATATAAATCACGTTCCAATAATATTCTAGTTTTTGATTTTGGTCACAGTGATCTATATTCTACATCTTTAGAACTATGTTACACGTTAATCATTTTTATGTCATAATGAAGTTCACTCGACCGTTCAGAAACTAAGATTATTTTTTTAAATTCTGAAATGATTATGTTTCCGATCCAAACGTTTAAAAAAATATATAACTTACGTTTAAATCTTTTGTTTTCCACTGTTTCATATAAAATACGCTTAAGGTATATATATATATATATATATATGAGTTCCCTTAATAATTTGAAATTTTAAACATTTCTAATTTTCCAGTATCAAAATCGAACGATAAACTGTTATCCTTGATTGTAAAATTTATACACGTTTATGTAGTAGGTCATATACGTACGACTATAAAATTAATTTACAGTTTTAATGAACGTAAAGGATCTCATTTCAACAGAAAAAAAATGCTGTTTGACATTAACGGTGTCGTTTTTGAACACCGAAATTATTACGAAGAATAGGCGTATCCAGAATACTAGGAACTTATTTCGTCTAACCGTATTTGTGACGTTACCATTTTGCAACCGAAATGATATTATTTGTTACAATTACGCGTATTTCTTTACGTAAATTTATCATAATTATGTACTTACGATAGAAGTAGAATGACTTATATACAGCTTCTATGACGGAACCTCAAAGTAGAACAGGATTATTCTCTTTATAAAATTTAGTATTTGCAATTGTAGTTAATAACAACAAAAAAAGTTGTACATCGTATACTATTACCGTGCTACTTCGAAATCATTTTATTCGTATTCAAAAATATTCAAAAAGTCAATCGATAACATATTTATCGTTAAAACTCTGATATACAAACAAATGTCTTACTTTTATAGTTGCCGTGAATCATTTCGCCTATATTTAATGTTTTGATTCTTAATATAATAGTACTTCAAATATTTGGCTTCCATATTATTAATAAGAGTTGTAAATAATTTGTAATATAAGTTTAATAACGTAACGTAATATAATATATATATATATATATTTAATAATGTATTATAATATACGTTTTTACATATCAAATTTAAAGTTAAAAAGTATAAAATGAAGTTAATGTTTAATAAATACAGAGTTTCTAATATTCTGTATTATGTAAATACATAACAAACGGCAATAACGTATTTTTAAACATTTTATCAAACGTGACTCGAGTATTAATTATAAAGTGTTATTTCATGTGATTTGGTGAGCTATTTTATTTTTTAAGTACGTGATACTTTTAAAATACTTTGCATTACGAATCTGCTTTCTTACTTTCGCATTGAGCTTGAGCTCTTGCTTGGTATTTGTTTGAGTATTTACCTAATTCAATGTACCATTACATAATTAATCGTGTACTATTCTGTATGAAATTACAGTGTTACAGGGTGATAGCAAATTTCCTTTGAGAGTTACACATACTGAACTATTACGTGTTTTTTTTTAAATGTCGTTCGAGTTTAACACCGGGAACAATCGTCGGGAACAAAATGTGTTTCAACAATTTTAACGTAATTGCGTGTCGAAATAAACATTTTTCAATAAAATAAGACATAAATATGATAAACAATGAACGAGTACGTTATTTTTAAGGTGCGTACCGTATTTTAAATTGATCTTAATCGTACAGATTTATTAAAAATTAGTACGAACTTTTAACTACATTTGAACACCACGTTTTTGGACTCATAAGGAAATTTTCATTGCAAACTGAATATAAAACGTTTTAATTATAATAGATCGATTTAACGGTCATTTTTTAAACGTGATTGAAAACTATTATATTAGTCGTCTAGGTAAAAAAAACAAACCTTTATTAATTTTTAAATAGATAACATTTAATGACGTAAAAATTGAGCGCTTCGTGATCACGTGCGTATCGCGTGTTTATATAAAACGGCGCGAACGTTTATTTAAGGAAAATGAGCCAGAACGTTCACCGCGGAAAATTCCCAATTATTTAAGGAAATACGTTAAAAGAAAGTTCGGCGCGATTCCGGTAAATCCGGTTTCAGATTTAAATCTGGCGTCGTTTATGTATTTAGTTTCAAAAATTATTCGAAATCAATCCAGAAAGGTCTATGCACCTATTAATAAGAGTAACGTAAACACCATATTCCGAGAAGATCGACAAACAAAATCGTCACAAACTGTTATAATATCGCGCTATTACATAATATTCGGGATTTTTTAAAATTAATATCGAATATAATAACCGTTGTATTTTAGCGACGATAATCGGTTGCGCGTTATATTTAATAACGACGTCCGATAACTTTTTTGTTTAACGGTAAAATGTATTTTGCGCCAAATGTTTTTCACCGCGTACTAGTTGAAACTCCGACGCTTTTTTATACGCGTGATCGGCAACGAAATGTTCTCGAAGGATTAACGTTCCTTCAATTACCTACTATTACACATTAACGTACAATAAACTACGTATAAATTGTTCGCAATAACGATACATACATGGAAGGATTTCGTTGTAAAGATGGTCGTGATAATTATAAAAATAAGCTAAAAAGTTCATAAGCATATATTTAGCACAATGGTACGTTATTCGACGTTTTCAGTTCGATCGGCGAATTATAGAACTATATTACTTTATAACCCAATAACGTCATTTATCACGATCGGCGAAAAATATTTGAAAAACATTACCTCTCGATTTTGGTCTTTTCTTAACAGGAACAGCTATTCAAATATACGCGTATATTTATTGAGAATATAGATACACACGTTTAGTTGAAATACTATCGAAATTCGGTTTTCGTTAGTTAATAATTGATCGTCATTAGTCAACCGATTTAATTATTCGACGTCCGCTTAATTTATAATTTGTTGTCGGTAACGTAACCGTGAATAGCGTTTTCAATTTCGGTTAGGTTGGGTTATTAAAATAAAATATTAATTCGTATATTAATTCGTGTTTAAAAAAAACATACTGATGCAGTTGAACGCGTTTACGAAAGCGTCTGTAGCACTTTCTTCTTCTTCAAGATCAATAACAACAGGAAATATGTAAATAAGTGCAATCGCGTTGGCGCACGTTTATACATCGAAAACCAAAACAATCCTAAGATCGTGGCAACGCCACTTAACGTTATCGTCGTATGTATAAACGAACGTATAAAATTACGATTAAAGAAACGATTAAAAAGAAACACTCGGCACGATTTTCTCACGACGTTTAATTAATACATCCGGACTTACTACATTGAAAGCACTTACCGTCGTAACTTCCCAAGGATCTGAGTTGTTCTAGACGATTATTTTACGCCACGCGCGTGTATAAAAACATTATTAACGAACCGGTAATTATTCGCGTTCCTAACGGTATTTATTTATATCACGCGACATAACGTACGTGTACGCAAATGTATAGATGTATAGTTTTTTCGTAGTGACGTCCGTACTTCCCGCATTATCACACGCGGGCGTTATAAAACGTTGGCTACCGTGACGATCTCGCGCGAACTTTACTAGCGCACCGGGCGTTTTCTGAACAAACTTTTCGTACGTACCGCCAATCTCTTGGTACCGTTTCAGTTACCGGTCAACTCGGTACACGAAGGAATTTATTCGAAATCGCACTCCGGTACGCTGACAAAGTCCCCGTGTCTCCCGCGGTGAATGATATAAACGTTTCGAAAATCTGCCAATGTAGCCAACGTGATAATCGGGTTGTGTTACCGTTACATATTACAACGTGGCGACCACGTCACTTAAGTTTAATGACGATTCCAAATTCGTCCTTACTCTCGAGTCTCGTCGCGAATTATAATCATTATTTACGGCTTGTAATACGAAATCAATAAACTTACTCAAACATTCTTGAAACGAAAAACAAAATAATAATAACGATTATTTTCTATAATAGTCTCGGCTGTATTCGTTGATGTTAACGTGTACGGTGATTGAGATTAAAAATTAGCGTTTTAGTGTCGTACAAAAAAATTGGACAAAATGTCCTACTGTACAACAAAACACTATCCTTTATCGTTATACGAGGCAACCGATATAATTATGTGAACACCCCATATTGACAATTTATAACTTCTTATTTCCAAAGTAATATATATTCGTAATGTAGCTAAAAATTAAACGAATCTATACAATTCCGTTAAAATCAATTCTTTAGACAAAAATATTTCGTATTTTCTTTTTAAGGAAATCGTTTTATTCCAATGGATAGGGGTTTGATTTGTGTCGAATCTTTATTACGATCCGAGAATAAATAAAATAATCAGGAAATATATATATATACGTACGTACTCTATACATCCGATAAAACTGTTTAATAATTAACTTGGAAAAATACGTACCTGCTTTGTCTATTTAAAGAGAAAGCAAAATATATACATTTACTTAACTTTATATCTATAGCGAAATATGACGTAGCGAGTTTATAATCGAGATGAATACAAATGTTGTCGATTTATTATTATATTCCGTACGCGTTAACTATATTTACCGGCATCGGTGTTTCTAACAATCGTTATAATTGTCGCGGCGATGAAAATGAATTTTCTCGCATCCATGGTTTTTCCGTTGCTATCTTCTTTGTAATGATTCGAACTAAAAAAATTAAAGTTTAGCTTTACTATCAGCTATGAGTGATGCTTTGGAACAATAAGAAGACCGCTTTAAAGCAAACAACGAACAAATGGTAAACTACTGGTCACACATTTGGTAACACATTTTCGTCGTTACAATTTATTCACGACAAATAAAGTACACACCAAAACCAACTAAATTCATAAATTTTATCGCCTTAATATTTTTGGTCATAATACGTGCGTATTAAATACGTTGTTCGAAAAACATTTTCTTTGGAATTTTATTTACAACAATTATCGTTAGCTCTGTTGATAATTCCCTATGGGAATTGTAAATACGAATTCGACGTTTTTTTCTCGTCTTTACTTTGAACGAATAGTTTTCGTAAATGAATTCGGCTTACGTGTGTTTTAAGCTTAACGAATTAGGGAAATCTTTTTTGGATATAAACTGAATCGATTTCAGCCTATAGATAATCGTGTTGGCGTTAAATGTGTTAGAAACTAATTTGTGTTAACTAAACTAAATGTGTTAGTAACTAAACTATTTATTATATAAACTAACTAACTAACGTGCGTATTCAGCGGTTGACGGCGTGTGACAAAAAATAATCACACAGATAGACGTTGTAGATCATCCCGATGTACGTTCTAATACGAAAAAAATAACGACGAATTTTATTTATTTAATCGCGAATTATTGGAACGGCGGTCGGTACGACAATATTGGTTGCCTGTGGTGCGTGAACACGTGATTGCCGGCCGCTGTAGCCAAGACGAATCGAACCCGTCGAAATCCGTTTTGCGTACGGGCGCTCGTTTGTACGTCGTACGATAAACGTGAATCGCTCGAGACTAAGTACTCGTCGTACTAGCTGCTAAGCAAAGTGACCAACTAAAGTGTATTGGAATGTATGTCGTTCACACAGCTATAATATTCATAACGACGAAGATTCGTGTCCGGTTCCGTATAACCGATGTATTGACTCAAAACGGTCGGTTGGTAACGACGGCGAAGAATATATATGTCGTAATCGAGAAAATTCGCGTACGTGAGACGTTCGACGACCTGGTCGAATACGTAATAAATTACTTAATAAAAAAACGTATTGTCGTACGGTCGACAGTGGTGTAACGGCGCGGTTCGCGGAACCGAACCCTCGTGCCCGGGCAAAATTTCGCGACCCGGCGGCGAAAATTACCGAGACGGGCGCCACTGAACGCGTTGTTCCGAATATACTACCGTGTTGTTGACGGTTTAAGCACCAGAATAGATTAACCAGAATGGACACTGAATTATGTGAGAAGTGTAGGTAAATCTGATAAACGAATTCGCCATTTTTCCGGAGGAAAATCAATATGATCGTACGCACAAAAAAATATGTTTTTGTAAATAAGTAAATTATTCATAAATCGATGTTTGATTTAATAATTCACTTATTCTAATCGGTATCGCAGAATAGAATACATTTAAAAGGTCGACCGTTAAAATGTAAAATCACAGAATAGACAACTGATAAATATCGAAACAATATTATCACAGAGTATTATTGATAACATATAAGAGTGTCCAGAGCCTGATTTAGGTTCCGCGGTGGTCCGGACGACTTGCGGCGTAACGGGCGGAGACGATTCGACGGTTCACGGTCGGCGCACGCCGACAACAACGCGCGAATTACACGCGCTCGCGGGCGGCACGTACGGCGACCGAATGCGTGTTGCGAACATAAACACACGGGCCGTACGGCACACGTCCGACGGAGGGTAAGCCCCAAAAGTGCGTGTCGTCGTGTGTTCGCCTAACCCACGTAACGGAACGAACGAAAAAAAGACTTTAGATTTACGCCCCGTAAAGGGTAGTATAGTAGTTTACTCCATTATGCGCTACAGTTTTGCCGTTGATATTCGAATTATTTTTTAATAATGTTTACGTCCTACGTAGTACACACGTGTTATTCTCGCAATTATTACGTATATTTATTTTCACGAAATTACACAACAAACGCGTAGTTTTCATTCGTTCGTCTCGTAATATTCCGATGGGAATTCGTTCAAGTCGAATTCCCGATGTTGACTTGTATCTACGTTAGTATCAATTGTGGGTGGTTCGTTCAGGTCCAAAGTGAGACCGCCACTTTTATGCGCTAAAGACGCTTCTTGTGCGGAAGATGCTTGCCCTGAAGTGAACAATTGGCTAGTTTGTTTCTCATCTTGGCAAAAATCTATAGGGCTTTGTATGTTGGTGTACTCTAAATCAAAAAAACAAAAGCCCTCGATAATAATATGAAGAATATGGAATTTTTCTTCGGTCGATTAATTGTTCGTATACGTATGGACACAAATAGAAAAAGCTTAGCGAATCGTAATATATTGTTGGTAATTAGATACGAATAAACGTTAGGTACGACCGTACAATTAAGATTTTGTAGTTAGTGACGTTGTTTTTTTAGGTATATTAGACCGAAATTATTAGTCGTTTCTTTTTGTCGATAAAACGGAAAAATAATTTTATACGTAAAAACATATCCTAACTAAATAAAAGTTAGGCGTTTTGCGCTCGTTGTTAAATGTCTATCGCGATCGTCGACGTTAGATATCGTTTTTTAATCGTTTTAAATTATGTATCGTAGACAAACTATGTATCCGTATTTATTTTAAAAATCGTTTTTCGGGAATGTACGTAAATCGCCGTAATTTTACGAGCTTTTCTTGTGAATCAAAAACGTGGTAACGTGATAATGTTTTAGATCTATAGCTTGTACGACGTACTCGTTAATTTTTCTAAACTGTCTCTTATATAATTAAAGTATTCTTGCGCCCAATCTATACGGAATAAAAAAACAAACGTTATTCATTTCGGCCATACAAACGCCGTTTATAAAATACTTCGCTATATACGAAATAATTTAATCCAGTTTCCGGGTTTGTTCGTAATGGCTTGGCGTTTTACTACATATTCGCTACATTTAATATTTATAATTTCCATCTCTTAATGTAATTTATTAAACAGTTAACGAGCTACGGTTGTATTTTTGGATTCCGCGTGGTCGATGATTTAGGGCAAATTATTTTTTAAAACGTTACTTACATTTCATTTTTTTATCTTTCACTATTTTAGTAGGATAAAAAAATCAAAATATTACACACCTATATACGGAAATATAACGACATATATAGTAAATTGTAATTATATAATATATTTGTTTCGTTAAGCGTTTGCGACGTTATGCATTCTTCCGTTACGGGTACGTAGTCTGTAATTTTTAATTAGACAAGTAAGACGTAATTATTCCGATAGTTTTATACGGGCGAACGGCGTTTTTTTTATATTAGTTGATGTAAAGCTTTCCGTTAAAGGAAATAATTTAAAAAACTACTTTATTTATAACGAACGTAACATAAATGGGCCGCGTAATTATTTCGAAAAGTGTACGTTTATAAAACCTTTGAGAATTTGTTTCGTCTTCCGGTATGATTGATATTACCGAACTCTGGACGATAGTCCACGAGTCGTTAAAATTTCACGTGTTTCAATAATACTTTACAACGTTATTATATATACTCGCCATGTTTGTAAAACATCAAATTTATAGTCTCGTTCACTGTACCTTTAAAGACGAAAAACTCGTTTGCCTTATACAATCGATTATCGAGGATATATTTAAATTAAAAAAAAAAACGTAGCGTACCTTTCGTTATTGTAAAAAAATGTTGTTCTGTGATTACGCATTTTAGACACTATGACTTGAATAGTGTACCACACAAATACATAACTTACCGTCAAATTTACTTAATTTCAAATTGCCTGTAAAAAAATTGTTTAACGGTTTATGCAATAACGATAAAGTTCTCACGTCCATAATATCAATAAATCGGTAATATAATTCGTTTAAACGGTCAAACGATATAGTTTAATATTATAAAGATGATTTCGAAAGTGTTGACGTATTAATTTTAAGTAGTTGGAAATGTAGTTTAATTTTTGATCGACGTGTGTATAGTATGAAAACATAACGCGTTATATAAAAAAAACTCTTAAACGAAATTGAATTTAATCGTTAAACGTACGGCTATAATAAAATAGTTTATGGTAAAAATCTGATATCTTACTTTGGCAAATATCCTGAATAGTAGCGTACAAGTTTGGTGTGAAGTAACCTAATATAATTTACCACGAGATGGTTAATCAGTTTTTCGTCGTTTTCGATCGTTAATCAAAATTAAAAAATATTTACGCCAAAGTCTTTGAAAATTACGGAGAATAGAAGGCTCTCGACGATACGAGCGGTATTTTAAAATACCGTTGGATTTTAACGCTTGCGTAATTGAAAACGAATTCGTCGGACACGAGGGAAAAAATATATTCGGAAAATGTCGACGTAAATCGTCGATCAAGTTATACATTTTTCAATAACGTTCGATGTTAACTGGGGGAAGAGTACATTATCTCAACGGTAATAATGCAACCGTATATAAAAATACAATTATGTCGGTTAATTACGGGTACGAAACGGGTTTATTTACAATTAATACGAACTTTGTATCCTATCTGAACACCACAATAATGGATGTAACAGTAGTTGTGGACTGTAAACTGTGTATTAAACGAATGTATTTGTCAATCTATTCGGTTTTGTGTATTTTTTTTTTAAAGGTAAAATACACATTTTATCGCGCTACCTAAACTAAAGCAATTTTTCGCCAATTCATTCAACCAAACACTCGTCGTATATTCGCGGAATATTAGTTATCGTGTTATTATAATACGACTAACACCGTCCGAAATATATGGCAAGTTTGATAACTTTCGAATCTTGCGAAAGATTAAGTAATCCTCGCGTTACGTTTAATACGAACGTTTAGGCACGATTGGCTGACGACCAAACGTATTCCACGTAAACAGCTTCCCGTTGAAAATGGCGAGATTTTTACTTACAATCGAAAGAAAAATTACGGTTATCACACGCGTCTATATCGCTTAATCGTTTGTTATACAAAAAGGTAAACGAATTGTTACCGACGACAGTACATACCCTTCATAATTTCGTTATAAATATGGTCGTGATAATTGTATAAATGCTCTAAAAAATGAAATTCATATATTTATATCGTTTCGCCCACGCTGGAAAACGTGACGACGCATTATTCGAAATTTTTGTTTCACAATTATATCGGATACGCGAATCGTAGTATTGTATTTGTCAATTGTTTAACAAAGGCCTTGTTTAGGTTAGACGAGATAAAGTAGACCAGTAGACGAGGTAAAAGAGGTTGAATCTTTTAAGTATTTAGAGTCTTTTGTACAAAAGAACGAGGGTTTTGACGAGGGGAAGCGTAGGATTAGGCGTGGGTGGATCGAATGGAGAGAAGCGGCTGGTGTCTTGTGCGATAAAAGAATTCCAACGAGGCTGAAAGGTAAGTTCTACAAGAGTGTAATGAGACCAGCTATGTTGTATGGGTCTATGTTGGGCGGTGGACAAGAAAATAGAGCAGAGAATGAGCTTAGCCGAGATGAGAATGCTTAGAATAATGAGTGGAGTGATAAGAGAAGATAGGAGAAGAAATTAATATGTAAGAGGAAGCGTAGAAGAGTAGCGTCGATTATGGATGAAATGGGAGAGAATAGACTTGGATGGTTTGGTCATGTTACGAGGAGAGAAGATTCGGAAGCAGTAAGAACAGTTATGGAATTGAGCGTGAAAGGAAGAAGAGGAAGACCAAAGACGAAGTGGTCGAACGGGATTGAGTGTGATATGAGAACTGTGGGTGTGCGCCTGAATGATGTGGGAGATCGAGTCAAGTGGAGCTTCAGGACCAAGGTGGTCGACCCCAAATAGCTGGGAGAATAAAGTGAGGAAAAGAAGATATATATATACAGAAAATACTATACCTTTTTCTTTCCAACGCGTTCTATATTGAGAAATAGCTATTTAAAGATGTACGTATTAAAATTAATAGTTACGCGTTTTAGTTAAAAACAAAAAATTGTTAAGGATAAACGTCGACAAAGTAATAATTATTGTAGGGGTAAAAACGTTAATTTTTGCGATTAATTCGCGCTAACTTATGAAATAGTGCCATTTTTCCAACCAATTTAACGTTCCGTAAATTTTCAAAAAAGTCGGCGTTTCTTGAACAACCACAGTGTTTCGTACGGCAATTCACATTAAAAACAACAGTTTCGTTCGGCGTATTTATACGCAAATACTTGGAAATATGTCTATCTATATGTTGTTTAAATTAACCGAACTTTCGCGATCAGAAATACGAAAACCATAAATTTTGTGTTTAAACAACGAAAACTATACGCGCGTTAATACGGGTGAAAATTGTTTTTTTGTTTTAAATTCGAAAGACAACTTACGAACCGTACATTAAACGCTAAACGAATTGGTCGACGAAGAACGAGAATAGATAGATAATTTAATAATACGAGCGGCGCGAAACGGAAGGCTGTCCAGCGACAGAAATGTATTTCGTACGTCGGGATGTAAAAGATCCCGCGACACCGGCGTCGTTTTGTACGACGAGGAGATTTTCGGGGACGGTTTTGCCGCTTTGGATGGAAATAAGACGGCCGTCGCGACAGGTTAGTGTTCGGGGCGGAATTCGTTTTATCGTAGCGTCGTTGCCGATTGTGTCTATATAATTAGTTCGTTACGGAGTGTAATGATATCCGCGGATATCGTAATTGTGGGAACCAATACAATAAGCGTGTTTCGACGTAATTTGATGTAATAATGTATTGAAAAATGACGCTTTAACAAATGTTACAGCGACACTTGAACTTCTCGGAATACCGACCGTACTTTATTAAATTGTCGACAATAATTTCACATGGCGCGCGCAAAAAAAAAATGGCCGAGTCGCAATCCCACGGTATTAACGCGTTTTATTTATAACAAAAGTTTACAGTAATTACGCAACTATATCACGCTAACGGGCACGAATCAAATGAATACGCGTTCTTTAGTAAGCAAATAAAAAAATATCGAAAAACGATAAATATAACGAATATACAAAAACGCGAGGCACAATACGCCAATTTTGAAGAAATATTAGCCGGCCACCACGTTGTGATAATACTGGCAGGACATATAAAACACAGAAATTACACCCTAGAGTGTACTCCCGCCACGAGTCACCATTCAGTTGCAGGTGATTCCGGGGATCAAGGGCCGTTCTCTATACGAGAATATCTGCGTTCCTTATTGTCGGTGAAGTCGCGTAAGCGAACTCACCGTCCCGACCTTTTCTCGGTGAACTTTACAAGTATTTCTTTTCAAATTCGTTGAAATCGACAAGACCAGACGGGTAAGTGATTTGATAATTAACGACGATATTCCTAAATAATTTTCGAACTCACGATCCCGAAAACAAATCTACGTAATAACTCGTTAAAAGTTAAACACGTCCTCACTCATACTTAAACACCTACATATAGGTAAATAGGTATTTTCGTTCCTCAAATCTCCGTCGTTTTCTTTTTGAGTTATTACACGGAGTAACGTACCACGGTACAGAAGTTATTAGTCGAAATAAGCGATCGATCGGAACGACGGAAGTTGTCCGATTTCGGTATAGTATCGTCCCGTAATTGGACCCCATACGCCCAAATGAGCCTCAGCGTTGATTCGTTAATTAATTAACCTTTTGTTTCCGAACGGTTTTTAACATTTGCGTTTATTTTTGTTGTTTCAGGTACGTAAAGAATTTTTCGCAATTTACTGGGCCCGGGCGGCGCGGAATTTCTGGTCGTTATTTTCGACGTCCATATCCGAGGAATTTTCGAATACGTCGCTCGAATGAGGAGGCACCCTACGTGTATAACCTCGTATTGTATGTATATACGCACGTTTCGGTTTAGTCGATTGTTAATTATTTGTTGTCGCGACGGTAGTCGGCGATTTGTCGGTATTCCGACTTTACGTTACCGAATTAACGAATACGTACATCGCCATAAGCCGTTAGGCGATTACCAACGAGAATTCGTGTATGTTAATGAAAATCAAACACGTTCTCGATCGGAATTGATCTCCGTTGGCTGGAGACTATCTGGTTGAGCGCGGTACGTATTTTTACGAACGAGCCGAAAAATTTATTACGCGATTTCGACGGTATAAAACAATACTTTGAAACGTAAATAGACTAACAGGGGGGGAGAAGGAGGAGATATACATCGAGAAACCGTAGCACGGGCGTGAATTGTTAGCTAACTGACGAAAAATTGTGGCAGAAATGTATTAAATTCCGGCCGTTTATATAATATCTAATCGAATTACGTGTCGATTAGCTTCCATAGCTTAATTAGCGTAATTAACCGGACAATAATAAACCGTATCGAGCGTATAAACGGATCGTTAATTTTGTAGGCGGACATCGAATACGACACAGGTCATATATGTCCGTTAAGTGTTCAAGACACATTCGGATTCGTCGTTCGATCTACTTTTCGAATTTATTCGGGCTTAACGTAAACACTCGTATACTTAATACGCGCGAATTTACGTCCATTATGTATCCGGAACAATCGTAAGAGGTATTACTAGCGATTTTTATATTATTTTATTTTCGACGTACCCGATAGTGTTCGTGGGACGTGAAATCACGAGACTATCGAATATTGTAAATGGTCGTGAAATGTTCAAAAACGTTATTTTTATGTACGTTCGTAATATTAGGTCACGTCGTGCGTCAAATGGTCGAACGTAAATGTTAAAAACGTAAGTCTTCATAACGTCGGGAACTAACACGAATGTTTAAACAGCGGGCACAATTACAAGTTGATGCGGAAATTTATTCATTTTTCTTTGATCAAATGTTTCGAGGATCGAAATTTAACCAAAAGCGTTTCGCGTAAAAATATTAAACGATAACGTGTTCTGTTTTTACGAAAAAATGTAATCGATAAATTTTTTTTTTTCGTTAAATTTTTTCACGATATTGTTGATTTTTATTCGTCAAAATTTAGGCTTTGGTAAAATTCGGTTTATAAAATCGACGACTGTGTACCGTTTATATAAAAAAAAAGAACTCTTCGTCCGTTAAATTCTAAACGTCACGATTTCTCGATGTTTATTATAAACCTCTTTTTCCCGGTGTAGTTCGTTTGTATCCAATTAAAATCTGAAAACATCGCGTCGTATATTTCGAATTTTCGTCACTTTTAACAACGTTATTGGAACGTATCGATACGTGGGAATTCTACACTGAACTGCTCGTGGGCACCGAAACGGCGTTATTTAATTACGTTGTCCGTGTATTTCGTCCGTGAACACGCGCAAAGATTTTAGTTACACGCTTAAAACTATCGCCGGGATAAATTAATATTTATTTATTTCAAAGTTACTCGCTTATTAGGTTAAACGCGTGCACGAATGCCTCGGATTTAGTTTCGTTTCCTATAAAATAGAAGTACAATAGTTTATAAACTTCGGCGTATATTATTTATACGCCGCGTTCGCAAACGTTAACGACCCGACAGTTTTAGCTATAGAAATAATTCATAGATATGTACAATGTAAATATCGAAATCCACGTTGTCGGCGTAACTACGTACAGTAATTTAAAAGCGAGCCGGCCGACGTTAATCGCTTACGGTCTTATACACGCGTCCATTGACGGACAATAGTACGAAATAACTTACCGGTGTATTTTCCAATCGTTTTGAGTTGGTCTAGACGGTTAGCGCATTTTATGTATAAACTTGTAATAGCGACACGTTAATGTACGTATTTAGACGATCGTTAGGCGATGATGTGTAAAAAACGGGCGATTAGTAGTTGGTTTTTTTTTTTTTTAAAAGAACGTGCTCGTCTTGCTTTGGGCCCATTACATATACGCTTAGTACGGTACCGCGGCTTTTATAATTAACTGACCGTACGATATTATCGACGCATTTACGCGAGTAAAATTAGTTCCGATCGAAATTCGAAACCGAATTAAGTGCGCTCTTAAAAGTGGCGTTTTGAACGCCGCGAAACTTTAAGCGATTCGTCCCGCCCAAATGTTTCTCGTACGTCGCGTAGCATAATCATTTACTATTGTATAATAAAACGTAGTCTTACGTAAACAATCTGAAAACAAATTACGAAATTATTTATCCGTGTTAATCGTTATCCGTAACATTTTGGACGTGTCGCGCTAAAGTTTGTATCAACATTTCGAGTGTCCTGGTGGTTAATGAAGTGGTTAACCGTGCGACGAAATTATATATTCTAATAAATAATCGCGACGGCACGCGAATAAAACGATATTAATTGTAATCGATTCTGAAATGATTTTCGAATCCGTCGAAAAATAATCCGATTATGTGTAAACGATTACGTTCGCGAAACACGTAATTTAACGTAGAGCGAATTTTCCGAAATCGATACATTTTATTTTCACAGTTGTCAACGTCGTCTAACTCGGTCGCGTATTTTTAACAGCATTTTCGAATCCGCTAATAAGCGGTGTACAAAAATTATAAGAATTATTCAACCTCTAAACACAATACGTGACCAAACGAAATGCGAATCGGCGAAATTCGTATTACGAAACGGGTGTATTTGTCTAGGCAGTCGGTTTTTATATATTTAAAAAATTGTCGAATCGTTCAACCCGAACAGATCGCTTATATTTGGTGTAACGAGTGTACGAAAAACGGGGGGGGGCACAATACGTAAACGGATTGTTTCTTATATAATTATTTAATAAACACGCTTTTAAAACGTACTTTCGGTCTTGCCTATTAAAAAATAAAAAATATAAAGTTGAACCCGATAGCGCTCAATTTTTTCAGATTTTTTCGTTATTCGTTATTCCGTTACACTCGTGATATACGTATGTAATTTATACTCTTAGACGATATTTACCGGCATCGACGTTTTGACGAGCGATCGCAATAAATGTAGCGATCAAAATTACTGTGTTGCACTTCATGGTTATTTCTTAAACGATTTGTTCAAACTAATTCGAACATATCACCGTAAGTAAAATGCCGGAATCAGCCAACGCACGGATGATGGAGGAAAAAGCTGGTTTCGCATAAACAATCAAGTGCACGTTAATATTTGCTCGTTAAATACGCGTAACGTTACGCGCGTTCGATGATTTTTTTAATCGTAAAATTTGTCGAAAATTAACGACACTTTAAACGTGTTGTCGTACGAAAATATTTTACTATCAAACGCACGATACGCGCGTTGTTCGAAACAAATATTGTCGTGCGCCGTCCGTTCAGACGGTTGAACATTTGAAGAACCGCCGCCGGTTGTAATTCCGGTAATCGGTTAAGATTTGGTAGTGGATTCGTTCAGGAGCGCACGAGTCGTTTGAGATTGGATTATAAAAATAAATAATATTAAAATATTACGTCTTACAATAATTTAAGACCATTCGTTAGTGCATCGAGAACTTGACTGACGACGTCGCACACTTTTAGACAACTGTGTCACCGTGTCACGGCGTGTCGGCCGCGGCCGTCAATTGTGCAAATAATAAACACTTATTCGTTTCGCGAGGATTCATTTGGCTGCTCGAATGACGCCGTTCGATTTGCTGGCAAAAGAGCGCCTTCGGGCGTTTGAAGCCCGAAGGGGGCGGTCGCCAGCGGTGTCTTCGGGGGAACTATCCTCTGGGACCCGGGCAACGTCGCAGCAGTTGGTTCCCAGTCGTTCAGCAAATAAGGGACGGGACGCTGACTGAACGGGTTCGGCGGATCAGCCGGCTGGAATTCCCACGCGCGAACAGTGGCCGCGGATGGACCTGGTCGGTGCTTCCTCCGGACTCGCTGCGGCGATGGTTGGCGAGGTCGCACGGCGGCATGACATTCCGCCTCACGCAGTTGTTGACTGGGCACGGCTGTTTCAACGCTTTTTTGCATAGGATCGGTCGTGCGCCGTCGCCCGGATGTTCGCACTGCGGACACGCCGGGTCGGACAACGGTGAGGAAGACAGCGCGTTCCACACGCTCCCTCGCTACGAGGCGTTTGACCGTGAACGGGACGCGCTAGTCCGTCGGATTGGAGCATTCGGTCCGGGCGATCTGGTCGAGCGCATGCTCGAGTCTCGGGTCTACTGGGACGCCGTCGTCCGATTCGTCGAGTCGGTGATGATGGCGAAGGAAGTCGCCGAACGGCAGAGGCAGACGCTTGGCGTGACAGCTCCGTCGCGCCGTCGTGGTCGCAGGAGGAGGTAGCGGCTAGGCCGCTATATAGGGGAAGAAAAATTATTTTTGTATTATTTTTATTTTAGTTCGCGCGGATGATGTAAATGGTTGCCACGTGGCAGGGTATTGTCCTGTCACTGTGCACCATTCACGTGATAATTTTCAAGAAGCGGTAGTTCTTAAGGACTATTGTGAATTAGATTCGATGTACGGGGGGGCGAGGTAAAACAACGTGGGGATAGCTCGCGTTGCTCGCCTACCCTTGAGGATGTTCGTTTTTGTAAAACTTTACGTTGTTTTTAAATTTTTTCAATAAACGATGGCGACTCACTGGTCCGAAGTACTGCCTTCAGGCGTTCCGGGCCAGTGAGTGTATTGCCGATAACGTGTTAAAAAAAAAAAAGGGGTTCGTTTGGCTGACGTCGCACACTTTCGGACTACCGTTGGACGGTGCGACGGCAGGCAGAAATTCGCCCAAATAAAGCGATTATTTAGTACTATTCCCGATTGTTTATAACCCACTTAATACTATTTCGCGACAGTTTATAACATATTTAATACTGTTTCGCGAAGGTTCGTAACAATATATTATATTCATTATCGTTTATAATTACCGTTAGTGTTACTACGGGGATAGTGAAAACGTGTTTCGACGTTTTTTTCGTAATTACGGGTTCTTTTTTACTTCGGAATAACAGGCGTTGTACGCGTTTTATCTAGGAGTTCGGGCGAGACGAGCCGTAAAGTAATTACGCTAGAAGACGAAATACCAAAAGAGAACCTTTCCGGCGTACGTAGGACATTCTTCTTGTTAGGAAACGCGTAAAACAAAAACGAAGTTTATTTATTCGCCGCTGTCCGGACGCCGCCGTCATGTCATACGAAATGTGTGAACGACTGTCGTCGGTGTACGCGACTGTATAGTATTGTTCGCCGATTCTCTCGCGTTAAAAACGGACGCGATTAATACGTTACGCGCTTGCGCCCAAACGAACTTACACGTCGATCCGTAATCGTTTTACTAACTTTTCGGTCGCTCGTACGTACATAGTTGTACATCGTCGAAATAACCCAAAAATAGGAACGACAGGACGGGACGAAACACCTATGTACGAGTGGGTGATGAGTGTAACTTTAACGAGATTTATTATCGGGATCGCGAATTCGAGAATCATTTGGGAATATCGTTATAAATTACCAAATCACGCCGCTCTTGTCGATTTGAATGAGTTATGAAAAAGGGACACGTGCAAGAATAACCGTATGAAAATGTCGGGACGAGTTGAGTTCGCTTAAATCCTGCCGAAGCTCTTGATACTCGGAATACCGACTTCTGCTATTCGGTAACTGGTGGCTGGGAGTACGCTCACGTGCTGTTGAAGACGAGAGTTGTGTGCGAGGTAACGGACGTCATCCGGTGTTCTACCGACGGTCTTAGTGACTTGGCCAAGGCTGGACGGGCGTAATTTTTGTTGTCGTTTATCAGTTATCCGTTTAGATTATTGCTACGTATCGGCCGGTTCGTAGTAAAAAAGTCGTCGAAACCGGCGTGCTTTGTCTTTGCGTTTCTTTATAGGTCGATCGTAATAATCGTAGCGCGTTGGCGTTGATTCTATTCGCTATGTATCTGTTTGCTGGGATACGTGTTCGTTTGATCCGTGCCCGTTACCGTGATATATTTTTTATATAGCCGCGTAATTATTGTAATCTTTTTGGTATAAACGTTAATTCTGCGGTTATCGTGCGAAGACAATCAGCACCTCATTTGGGCGCTATTATATATTATTATTATCGATATTTTATTAAAAATATGGTCGATATTCCGAGAAGGTCGAGCGTCGTTTTAACGTTTATCAAAATATCGTCTTTGAATACGTTATCATTGACAATTACGTCGAAATATAATTACGGTATTAGTTTTTACCATTACGATACCTGCGGATAGCGTTACGATCGTAATGGCCGGAATACCGGAGAGTAAAAAACACGGTCGAGAACAAACTATCGTTTCCCCGAGCGCGCTTATACATGTGGATGTACCGGTCGATGCGATTGCCAGTCGGACGTTTTTTTTTTTTAATAAAAGAACGGTATAATTTTAACGTATAATATCAATCGAACAAAACGAACATACACGACGCTATAATAACACAAAAAACCGATACACGCGAAAACACACTCCCAACACTCTAGTACTACCGCTGCGGCGCAGTGCCAATACACGCTATGCCAACGTCAATCGCAGAATAAATAATAATCCCACGTACGTATATATATATATATACACGGTTTTAAATAGCGTTCGGCACGCCGCGGATACGGACGAACCCATTGCTACGGTGTTAAATCGGTAGATTATATTTAGATATTATATCGATTCCGCGTCGCGTTTTGGTACGTAATCGTAAACGTATATCGAACGCGGGATGTGGTCGGCGATTTAACCCGCTCCTACAACCCGGTTACGTATTTACGGGTACATTTTTCGAAACGCCTAAGAACTCGACGGTTATTTCAACGTTTCCCGCTAAATATAGAATAGATACGTTACATTCGTAATAACGTACGGTATTCGGTTCAAAAACGGTTCACGTTTTTTTTTCGAAAATCCCTCCGAAATTATTCGCCGCGTTCGTCCCCGATTGGTAAATCGTTTTCTATTATGTTCGACGAATCGGTGCAACACTAGTGCCCCCGGTTTGTGTTTTAAAACGATCGTCGTGAATAAATACAATACGGAAATAATACGAAAAACGTCAATAGCGTACACGTTGATGGCACGTTTCGAGTCCAAATAATAAACGACAAGCTGGCGGTTTCGAACGGCCGAAATATTCTCGTACGTCCGGAATGACGAACGGAAATACATCGGTTACGCGTTATCGTCGGCACCGTTCTTCGGGTAGGTTCCGGCATTCGACACGAATAAACGTTTTAAAAAGAAGTGTACGTCGGATATATTTACGTGCGCGGGTATACAATAGTATATTCTCTCTGTCGACAATTTATAATTGATAATCGAACGTAACGTTATATCTGTATAAGAACATTATTTTTCGTGCGAATCGTATCGGTGCACAATTAATCGTATAACGGGGCGTAAAAAAACACCCGTAGTCGTTATTTGTCGTTGTTTGGTGGTAATTCGTTTAGGTCGATATTCTGACGTTGAAATTCATCTAAACTAGTGTAAGATGTGGCCGGTAAATTGAGATCGATATGCTCGTGTTGACGTACTGAAGATGAATGTTGACCCACCGTTGGCAAGAGCATTTGGTTGCCTGTTTGGAACGAATGCTTCATCATCTGTTCATATTGATATACAGCTAATGGTACGCCGGGCTTATCAACATCCTCGCAATATTGCTTCGGGCATTTTGCTTTGGTCGCGACTGGGAACAATAAAACAACCACGATTATAAAATTAACAGCCGGCATTTTCGTTTTTTTCAGTCAACTACGCGTATAAATATGGACATTTATTATAGACGATATTACGTAGATTGATAGTCAACTCGCGACGGATATTATAACATTACGAATATTGTAATATGGATACAAATATATCGAATATATTCCTGGCGCGTGAATTCTATCAAAGTATCGCGCGATCGTCAAATTAAATAACCGAACTATCTGTAGCGCTATAAATGGCGAGCCACGGCGACGGCAAAAGGTTTACGAGAGATCGTGACGATTTGTACGTTATTAATCGTTCGATATTCGTTTAACCGCGACGGCGGTTAACGATAGTCGTTTCTTCGGTTTGAAAAAAACTGCAAATACGCGTAAACACCGAAAAGGAATTCGAATAAATTACGGCGCTACGGCGGCGGTGGATAATTGACTGCGGCCACACGAACGGATATAAATAATCGATCGTTTCGTAGGTTAGGTTACGCTCGTATTTATTCGGAAACTTTCGTTCCAAATTAGAAACGGACCGTCGTCGTGCGGCGGCCCCCTTGGGCGAAAGTATTTCAAATCGTTCCGATAACGGAACGCACATTTTCCATAATCGACCCCCGTCGACGACAATACGAACGCTCGTGTTATTATTAAATCGCGTTCGATGGCCCGGTTAAAAGTAAATTAACCGACGTTAATTGTTTTTACGCGAACCGCGGTTTATACGACGTACTTATGATTTTTGATACAGCTTCCCGTAAATAGCAATAATACGATTTCGCCCAATCTACGGAAACACGTATTTAGTGCAATGATACAATTTAAAATACGTCTATTGGTTATATACAAAACGTCCACGGAACCACGCGCCGAAGAGCGCCTATGCGAGACGTAATTTTCGTTTCTACAAATTCATAAGGCGCGGCTTTTAAGCGAAATCACTCGGGTTCCTTTCGATTTTCGTTTGTTGTAAACGAAACCGTACGCGTTATTCGTTTATACGAAATTCGAAACGCTTAAGCGAAACGCGTATTTGCCCAAAAAGGGTTTACGCCGACCCGGAAATTAACGCGGGAATCGTGTGAATCGCGTACTAATAATAATATTTCGGTCTCCGATTTCGTATAATATTCCAAATCATTTCGCGTTAAATATTAATCGTCTTTATACCGTAGCGTAAATCGCTTATCGATAAAAAATCTGAAATTGTATTGTTAAAACGTCGAAAGGAAATATATATATATATCCGCGCGAATAAAAATAAAACTTACGTGTCATCCTTTTGGACTCCACTGCGTTATACAAAAAAATAAACGCTAGTTAAACGGAAAAACTCTGTACGTAATTCGCGAGGAAAAAATATCGGTTTCTTTACACGACGTTTCGCGTGTCGCTACATCGTAATTATGCAAACCCCGAGCTAAATCGCCCGTTTAGACGTATCTATTTGGAACGTAGTCGGGTGCCCCATGTGCGGCGTACACGCGCGAACGACGAATTTACGCGACGTTCGTTAAAATTATCGAGCGAGTAACACGTTTCGGCAAAAGGGTTTTTTTAATCCGCCCGTAACCGACGGTATTTGTAATACGCGTATCACGAACTCTACGCTCGTGTTTCGCCGTCTACAAATCGTATCACTGATTCCGCCGCCGGACAATTCGAATCGTTATGACTATCACGTTCGACGAATACGCCGTAATTATGTACTCACTATAGGTGTACAACGACACTTTTAGAGCGTCCATGGTCGTGCCTTTGGAAACGATTATTCGTTTTATATAACCGAGTAGTAGTTTCACAATTATCGTTAACATAAAAACAACGGTGTACGTCGTGTAATATTACAGTACCCTAAAATATATTTATCCGTTTTCGACGTTATTAAAATACATACGATTTCGCTTTATCGGCGTTAGCAACTATTGTACGCGAACGAAGAGATTACTTACCCGTATAACCATTTGTTAACATGTCGTCTAAACGTAATAGTTCGATGGCGTGAATCACGACGTTTAAATATTTTACGCCCGTAAATATTCCAACGGGCGTAAATAATCGTTTCGAAAGTACGTCGAATTACTTCGCGTAAAATTATACGAATATTTTCGGGGACGCTAACGGGTCACGTTTTTAAGGTTAAAAATGTTAATAACGGAGTTCGATTTCGAAAAAATATTGCCTCCAGAATAGCCTGCCTATGGCGCGAAATTACGACTAGCAATCAGTGGCGTACTAACGGATAAATCCCCTCCCTCAAACATTTTTAGGAAAAATTAATATCTTACGAGACGTATATTTTTAGTCGATAATAACGAAAAATTAAAATATTTTTAAACTTCAATACGCGTTATAATATAACGTTCGTTAAAAAAAAAATGAATAAACTATTAAATTTTATAACGTGTCTTGTTTCATTAGGATCGTCCCATTTATTTAAAAATTAACTTCCTTCCCCCCTCCCCCGAAAATTCAGTTCTAAGTACGCCACTACTAGCTACTACGTATTATTAACAATTTCGTCGTACGTGTTCGACCCGTCGGATTTAAAAATACCGTCGACCGTAATTCCACTAATATTTCTTTTATGCGTACGAGGCACTTCGAGAGTACCTAACCGATATGTGTGATACATACTTATGTGTCTTGTGTGTACGTTTAGTGTATATATATATATATCTTACTTTCGCAAATATTCTGAATTTTGGGTCTATATTCTATATTGGGGTGTTCTATAATCCATAAAATTACAAAAAATCGTTTCGTTAAATATTAATCGTTATTCGCCTATTGCGATAAACGTTTTTAAAATAATCAAGTAACGACGACTCTATATTTTCTAAAGTAGTATAGTACGGTTTTCAACGATAATATATATGACTCTATAGCGTTATACGCCTACGGAATCGGTAAGGTTTGCTTAACTAGGAGATTTATTACAAAAATATACACGAACCATTCGCTTCATTAAAACAATACTGGAACGGAGATGCCAATAATTCGTCCCTGTAAACTGAATATCGGACGAATTTATTAATAATCCGTCGGTTTTACGACGAACGGAAAAACCAAATATATATATATACGTTGTATCGTTTGAACGAAATACGTTAAAAACGAAAAAGTCGTCGCCTCGGTAATAAACAAGCCATTGTTACGTGGTACGGAACGTTATTATCGTATTATTATGCGACGATTTATTATTACGCGTCGTTGCGCGTATCGCGCGCCCGTATTTAATGGCGTTACGTCCGTTGAAGTGAAATTGTCTATACACGACCGAAACTTTCGGAATATTTGCAAAAATACGCTCGAATTCCAAAAATATCGAATAATTATTATCGTACGCCGCAAATGCGTTACACAATAATACGCGTCCAATAATCTATACGCTATTCGGTATAATAACGTTTAATAATCCGTAACGAACGACGAACATTTTACGCGAACGCATTTTTCTTCGTTACCACGGTTCACCATTCGTTGTACGTAACGGGATAACAAATGGCGCCGTACGAACACGAACGTCTGTTATGGTCAGCGGGAGGCGTCCGTTACGTATTACCGGTTGTAATTATGGAACTCCCGACCCGACAATTCCACGCGTAACTAAAAATCGCTAAAACTCGACACGTCGCTAACCGCGACGAAAAAAAAGACGCTCGTTAGAGAACAAAGACGACTATAAAAATATAACGCGCGTTTAAGGAACAACTACAAACGATTAACGCGAAATACGAAAATAATAAAACGTACGAACTAAAACGAGTAAGCGTAAGTGAAAAAAAAACCAACGCGCGAGTCGTACGGCGATAGCAAAAGCGTGGAACAGAAACGCGCCATAGAATTTACAAAATTTATTAGAACGGGCGAGTTCTATTTCGTACCTAACACTCCTACGTACGATTATCACGTCGTATACGTCAATAATATTACCCGATTATCTGTTAAGCGGCCCCTACACGATCAAATAATATCGAACGATTGCGCGATATATACGAAGAAATCAAACTAGGTTGGAAATTTATTGCACAACACACGATATTATCGAACGTTTGAATCTGATATTGTGCGAAATTACTTATAAAATATAGATAATTTCGCGTACTTTCGATAAATCGTCGACACATGTAGAATCCGCGAAAAATTCCTATAGTCATTTGGTTCAGTCATTCGTAGAAAGTTCAATAATTATTCGTGCCTATACGCGCTCGTTGTTTATACCACTCTTTCATCCAATGTCTTCTTTTATTATTTTTTTGGTTCGACCCAAACGCTACCGCGATTTTTCGGTATCGTTAAGATACGTTTTTAAAACGACGATAACCAGATGGTAAATACCATTAAACCGACACCTTTAACACGCGTGACCTATTTCACGACGAAATATTGGACAATATAATAACAAAAGGTTCGGATGAAATGAATATCGAATAAAATATTGACACAACTTTATTGACTCAATATTATTGATCGTGTACGGGCCGCTTTAAACGTTAGTAAATGATTAACAATAACGATACGTACCTTCCGAAATGGCCGCGTACAAATGGTCGTGATAACCGTAAAATTTTCCTAAAAAAAAAAAAAAACGTTATATTCGCGTTTAGACGCTTCGCCTTTCTTTTAGACGTGTTTCGTTATACGATATACACGAATCGTAGAATAATAACGGAATAATTTATTCGAATAAAAACGTTTTCGACGTACCCTCGAATGTTTATATAAGAATTACCTCTCGTTCTCCATAATTTTCTGTTTTCAGGAATGACTATTCGGAAGAAATATTTACGCGTTCAAATATATACGGGTACGCATTTGGTTAAGCAAATACGAAGGATCCTTCGCCAGATAATAGTTAAGCCGAAGGTTTTTTCGTCATTTAGCGTAACTATTATAGCGCGAAAATGATAAACGTACGATATACGATTGTAACCAAAAACAAAATACACATCGGCGAAATTGCAAAACTCGCTTAATAAATAAACGGACGAAGATAGTGTACACGGGCCGGTTGTTTTTAAAAAACTCACCCACATTGTCAAACGCGTTAACAAACGCTTTAGTTACAGTTTGGTTTTCTTCAAAATAAAAAACAACGGCGTTTAAACTTAATATACGTATATATCGATATACATTATATACAATATAATATATATATATTATATTAATTTATAATATATATATATATATAGTACGAGTGTAAAATTCTGGAAAAAAATCGCTCGGAACGTAAAATCGCGGATTGTTAATTCTCGGACCGTACTACTATTACGGGACGTGGTTTCTTTCGCGAATAAAACGCGCTGGCGCGTACCGTCGTACGAATATTAGTCCGGAACGTATAAACGACAAATCGGTTGACCGCGAATGTCTCATCACCCGGGGACTGTGTGACCGACGGTCCGGTACAATAAAACCGATACCTACGTAACCGTATAGGTTGGACGGAGGAAACCGAGCGCCGGCGGCTGACGAATAACGCGGCGTTCGAAAATCGAATATTTCTTAACGTTTACCGTAAGACGACGATGACGACGACGATGACGACGACGACGACGACGATGACGACGACGACGACGACGACGACGACGTTTTTTTTAACGACGGTTACATATTATTAATAACATGTACGTCGTAACGTAACACGCACGAGGTGACGTTATAATGGTTGACGGTTAGGTTAGACGGTTTTAAAACGGACGCCGATCGGCCTCGATACATAACCCCCGTGTTCAATTCGAAATCGCCGCTTCCCGCCGAACCGGGCACCGTATTTGTCTTACACCGTCTTGTTACCGCGTTTTTAAAGTCCGGGATTTCGCGGTTACCGCGTTTCTGTTTACCGGACGATTACAGTCCGGGGGCTTACATTCCGTATACGAGTCCGCGCGGCGTTTTCAAATTCCAGAATTTTCGCGGTCCGTACAATTATTTTCCGGGACTAGTCGGGTCGACGCGAATCACGTGCACGGTATAACTGATTCGTACAAAATCGAAATTCGTTTAATCTTAATTTTCTTAACCAATAGATAATACGTACGGCGAAAAAATCGAAACTACTTACCCTTGTAGTTTCCATAGGCCTTTAGTTGGTCTAGACGATTATTACATTTAATATGAAATCGCTAACGTATAAGGCGCGCACGACTGTTTAAATACGACGATTGTAGTGGATTCTACGACGCGGCGATATTACCCGACGTGTTTGTATACACGTCGTGCGCTACCGCCGTCTCGTTGAACGATTTATAATTTGTTCTTAGGTTAAGGCGACATTAACGCGCGCTAATCCTAAGCCCGTTTTACGTTATAATTATTCACCGTCGCGTGATATATCCAATGGACTTACTCATACAATCTTAAAATAACGAACACACGTACGTATTAGTAGATAATCAACGTCTACGGATAAGCGCGTTTGCGTTTGTCCACACGTGTTAGAAAACTACTAGTCGTAGTCAATCTCCGAGTGACGTTACGCGCGCGCCGGACAATAAACGTTTTGCGTTGTCATTTTTGACCATCGACGTTACGCTATTATACGGCACGAGGTATACACTACGAGAATCGTCCAAAACCGCTCCGACTGTACGTTATCGGGCGGGCGACTTTCGCCAAATAAAATCATTTTTTTTCGAAATAATTTCGCGTTTAATTTTTTTTTTTCCCCCGAAAGCGCGAACGAATAATTCGGGGAATTCGACATTTGTCACGTTTATACGGCGGCGCGAGAAAAAATTCTTTAATACGATTAACGAATAATTTTGTAAGAATACATACTCGCATAATCTGCGTAAACAGAAATCAATAGACACGTATTATTGTGGCGTTGTATCGCCAAATTTGACGTGGACCGTCCGTGACGGATAACGTAACACGCGTCAATTAAATAACTTTTGTGCGTTTCAAATATTCATCGGTGCAATGTATAAGCGAACAGTAAATTTACCAGCATTAGTGTTTTCAAATATAATCGCTATAGCCGCGGTGATAAAAATTAATTTCCTGAAAAACATAGTCGTTTCGGTTACGTTTCGCTAAACCTATGCTAGCTATGAGAATAAACAAAATAAGCTATTACACGGAAAACCTAAAAGGTGGTTTCGAGCAATCAACGTACAAATGGTATAATACATTTGTGTTTGTTTATTACATGTCAAATAATTGTACGTTAATATGTAAAACCCGACGTCACCTTTGTAATGATATGTGTGCATATCATAATTTAGTTTAGTTTATATAAAGAAAAATATTCTGTACAAAATGTCAAATTTCTTAATAAAATGAACTGCACACCTCGACCTTTACGTAATACCCACTAAACTAAAAGAATAAAACAGAAAACGCGTTTGAAAGTAATAAATATAATATACACGAATTATGACGACTGTAAGGGTTAGTGACTAGCTCACAGTAAATCGAATGACCGCTTGCGGCACAATAAAAAAAGGGACAAAATCAAACACTCTCGTAAACGTATTAATTTAAAAAGAACGACGAAGGTCAAGAAACCGGAGAAATTATATATGTAGCACCATTCTGAAAGATATAAATACACGTAATGAATGTCGACCGTTGATAACTAAATTACGCCGGACCGTCCATGACACGAAGGGGGAAAATCGAATATATTTACAAACTACAAGAAACTGAACAAATTCCACAGAAAACGCATTCGAAAGTAATAAATATGAAAACAAATATACACGAAGAATGACGACCGTAAGGGTCGATGACTAACCAACGGCAAAACGTCCGACCGCACGCAGAATAATCAAAGAAAAATAGTTAAAATAGGATACTCTCACGAACACGTAAATTAAAAAAAAAAAGAGCGACGAATGCGAAGAAACCCGAGAAATCGTACACATGGCACACATGATGGGTACCCACCGTAAGGGTTATTAACTGACTAATGATAAATCGCCCGCGGTACGAACGGACAAGGTCGAACATCTTTAGAAATCATATAAAATGGGAGACAAACTACACAGAGAGCGCATTTGGAATTAATAAACATACATAAAGGACAACGACCGAAAGGGTTACTGACCAAACAACGGTAAAACGTGCATTGCGCGGAATAATTTCACACGCCGATACTAAAAAACGTATCTAAAATCAACTAAACAAAGAAACTCAGGAACACAACCACTACAATCGTCGACACTAGATGTGCCGATTTCTACGGAGACCCCTCGAAGCTTATATAACCCGATCATTACGCCTCTCGCCCCAGCAGTCGGGTCGGGCCAGGACGAGCAGTCGGACTGCCGGCCAAGCAGCAGCCAGTGACGAGTCTCCCGTGTACTGGTGCGTTAGAGAGGAGTCTCCCAGGTGGAGGAGTCTCTCGTCGAGCAGGGTAGAGGAGATTATCGTCGGCGCAAGTTCACAGCATCGTTCCAGCAACGAGCGATCAGCTATATTCGACAAGTCGGTACTCCGGAGGACGAGTCCAGTTATTCGTCGTCAAAATACTCGCGTTTTTATTTCAACATTTGTCGGTGGATTCGTGAAACGAAGTTTCAACCTTTTCCTCACATCTCTACGTAATCTCGCGAAGTCGAACACGGTCAGTTGGGTACCAGAACACCATTCTGTTCGTTTTTACCCTCGCTCTTAGGTGCGTTTGAATATTTTAATCATATTCGTTTGTACGACACTTCTTGATTGCGTTCCTGAATAGTTCTCGTATTCATGACCTCGAGATAAATAACTGTAGTGACTCAACAAAACTTTCCCTGCTCACCTGTTACCACGTATCTCTCCCCATATTCTCCTACTAGCTTAACCTCTGATCTATCATTTTTATTTTATTTTTTTTCTTGTTTTTTGAGTTATTACATCTTCGAAATAAATCAAAAACTTTATGGCGTCGAAAAATTAAAATATTACGCGTACGAAACGAATTGTTTATTATTCCGATTACTCATATAAATATCGGTATTGTTTATACAAACGAAATAAACGAATTATATAAATAAATTCTAACGGTTTTTATGTCGTCACTATTAAGGGTTGTAAATAACTAGTACAACTTTTTTATAAACAGTGTACGTACGGAGTTGTAGAATACAAAAGTTAGTGGATAAACTAGAAAGTCAGAAGCGCGGAATTTATAGCGTTCAAAATGGAATTTTAAAGTCGCCCTGCAATATATACGGCGTTACGTACTCAGCGGTGAACGACGTGAAAAAGTCGCGTTGGACTGTCACCTAGGAATGTGAATGCATAGTACCAACTAGCCGACCGTAAATGATAAAAACTTTAACGTACGTCTAAAAGGCCTGCACGTGCCGAAAAGAATACGGGTACGGAAAACACGGGGCCGTACGAATTCGATGGAATCCAAACGGCGATCGTATCGAGTAAGGGGGATCCGGCCGAAATACGGCGACGAATCCGAAGTCGTATATATTTCGAAGGAAATACGGAAGGGAACGTAGAATGGTAACGCCGTTGGCGATGGACGACGGAGAAAGCACCGAAACTAATACGAGCGGAAGGCGACGTTCGTAATATATAATGACGATAATACGGCGCCACAAATACAATTGGCCGCGTTTACCGTACGCGTATTCGACGGAAATTATACAGCGGTTAACGACGTTTATTATATTTTGGAAGGGAGGCGTCGATTTCAAGTAGTTCGAACTTCCGACACAAAAGTTTTTCGATTTTCGATTAAAATGATCGGGAAACGGTTTAAACGGGAATAAACGACTTCGTGTAATAACGACGTACCGTCGGGACC
>JAIPRN010001914.1:0-37430 GCA_025469175.1 Geopemphigus sp. TES_GeoC_2020 | reverse complement strand
TATATATATATATATATATATATATATATACAAGCGATCGTGCGCTACGCTAATGACAATAATAATAATAATAATAATAATATTACGAACGGCGAAAAATAAAACTCGCGGAAAATCGAATATTACGCGCGTTTTTTTTTCACGATTATTCTTGTATCGTTTATAATTATTTCGTTCGAAGCACGACCGGGCGAAGATGAATTCGTGACGCTCGACCGAAAACGATACACCCACACGGCCCGCCGTAATCACGCCGTTAGTGTTTTTGTTTCTTTTTTAACTCGAGCGTGTGTAAATGTACACGCCCGTGTATTTCTTAACCGTGATGACGAGTTGGATGTTGTTGTACCGGGGGACTCTTCCATATAAGTCGACCGTTCTTAATATTAATTATTAGCCGAAAAACCCTTTCTAATAAACGAAACACGCGTCGTAATTTTTTATTTTCACTTCCTAGTGCGCGCGTGTGTGTATATATATATATATACATAGTTTCCGGAATATGCGTAATAACGTTCATTTTTAACGAACCGGAAAACGTTAATTATAATATTAGCGGACGTAAATTATTATTTCGTCGTTCGTTTATCGACATAAGTGTTTGTGTTTTCGCGATTAAAACAATTCGTTTCGCTAAAGTCCACGTATGAAAACCAAACGTATTTCGCCTCACTATTCGGAAAACGTCGTTAAGTAGCGAAACCCTGAGATAACGGTCTCTCTCTCTCTCTATCTCGAAAAATAAATAAAATACGAATCGACGGTTTAACGTCGAACCGAATAACTCGCTTTTCGCTTCCTTACGTAACAACTTGCGCGTACTTACTCGTTTTTACGTACATCGGATTTCGGGCATTTCGACCGCGTTTCGAAAACGGCGTCTATTATTTATCGACGGGATCGCATTGTAGGGACTACACGAAAACGTCGACTTTTGCCGGAACCGTTTTATTATTATTACGAACGTCCGACGGCGATACCGGCGTAACGAAACGGACGCGGGGACCGACCATTTTTCATTTGCTCCGTTTCGCTGCCGACGCCCGACGTACGTTTATAATCGCGGGTAATTAAACGTTTCCGAATATCGCGCGCGCCCGTTAAACAGTATAATAATCGAATTATAAATATTCGCGGCGACACGCGCCTACGTATAAAACCGAATTGGATTCCGCGCGCGGCGTATAAATTATTCCGTAGTTTCGCCGGAAACTGTGACGGTAATTGCGCCGCTCGCCGCGTCGAAAAACTGTTGTTCGCCGCGGACGAGTTTTTATAACGATACCGGCGCGTATTTAAATAATTGCCGCTCGCGAGATCGTTGGGTTTAATTAATTTCGTAACGCCGGGCGCGTAGAAATATCGCCGCTGTTTAGAAACGTTACACGCACACGCGCCGCTCGCCCGCGTACGTAAATCGTTAACAGTATTGAGCGAGCGGAGTTTATTGTCGCGTAGTAACCTGCGTAGGAAGCGGCGGCGGCGGCGGGGCGGGTAGACGAATAAATTCCGAACGACGCGCGTTGTTTTCGTCACGCGATCGTCGGATAACGGCCCCGCAATCGGCCTTTGCGGAACGATCGCGGTTCGCGTTCAAAAGAGGACCACCATCCACCGTTCCCGGTACTTTTTCGTGCGGTACGGATTTTTCATCTCCGTTCCTTTCCCACAGCCGACGAGCGCGCGACCACCCGAATTCTTAGGAAACCGTGTTGCAGTTCACCGGCCGGCGCGCGCAATTATTTCGGCTTTAACAACGTACCAGTCGGTAGTGTAATTACGTACAATCATTCGACACCGCCGTGTGCCGGACTATTCGAAAAGTACGACGATTATTTACTTTCCAGAATCATTAGCGGCTCGACCGTGGCCATATCGCGTTCTCCAATCGTCCGCGTTCGTATATATCGCAATTTGTGTTTTGTACGTCTAGACGTCGTATTGTTGTTATAGGCGTACCACTCGTAATCACCGATACAAACGACGGTATATCGGTGTACGAAAACCTCTTATCGGCGCGTGCGCTTGGCCAATCGAATGTACACACCGTGCGGTAACGATTAATGAAATAACTTCGCGTTTTAATCGAATACGACGTATACGCGGTTTTCGACATTTCGCCAAGTCCCGATTGTTGAAGAAAGTCGACGGGTCCTCGTCGTTCGGTCCAACAATTTGCACGAAAGTTCGTGCGGTACGAGAAACGCGCGAATGTTTCTAACGCCCGTACGTACGCGACTGGTGTATTAGTCACACTTTCGTAAATTTCCGCGGAACGTAAACGGCCTATTAAAAATAGCTTTTACCCGTAATTTTGCGTTTTGTAATTCGACTTTACGAATTCGCTTTCTCGTGTAACGAAAAAAAGACCAAATAGATCGTACGAAAATTACGGCATTTTTGTCCCGCGGAGTTAGACGTATAGACGTTATAATAATAATATATATTCGGTATAATACTCGGCTGGGTCGTAATCGCGCGTATATTAATAAATAACGTACGTAAACGAATATAAATCCGTAATGTACAAAGCGCCTAAATACCTCTCGTCCGTTCTCCTCCTCGATAAACCAATCGTATAAAAGCGTCGAAAGTTGCGTACGAACGTTTCTAAATGGACGATTAGATGTAACGTCCGAAAAAAACCTTACGCGAATTGAAAATTACAGAATGAAGCGTTCGCTGAAACTGGTTCACGGAAAACTACTGACCGGATCGCCGACGTCAAGGTAATTGTTTTTCAAATTACTCCGATTATCGCGTTAGGAACGAGCGTGGCAGACCCGGTAACGTTTATTTATTTCGTACGATTGTCGACGAATGTTTGGAATCGTTTGCCCGTGTACGCTATTCCGTTTTCGCGGCGCGTGTCGTACGCTACGGTTCGTTTCCGACGTCGTTAGTAAAAAGCTAAATAATAACCGCAGGTACAAAAACTATTAACGAACCCGTCGAAAACGACCGTCCAAGACGTCTTAGACGTACGGAAACATTCCGCGGAAGTCGGCACCCGCGTGGGAGAAAACGTCGGGACGGACTTAACCGTTTTGGACAAGGAAAGCAAACTGCCGCAGGTACTTGTGTGTGTGTGTGTGTGTGTGTATAAATTATTCGAAAAACTCGAAAATTTTTAACGCGGAAAAAAAATATTTTCGTCACGTTATATAGCCTCGTAATTCGAAAATATTATCCAAACACGCGTGTTAGAATCGAATAGCGTTTTGTTATTCGATTAGTCCGAAACTTACCTAAATTTATATAAATAGAAATTCGCGTTTCGCCGATATTATCGCGGGAGATTAAACAAATTGTGGCCAATTTTATTTTGCCTACGTCGCCGTACCTAACCGACGCGCGTTTTAACGTTCAGAAATGTGTACGACAAACCCGTGTCGTATTATTAACGAAATTCGTAAACGACCAAAGTGCCGAACGTTTATTTGATACTATTATTACTCACGTCGGCGTCGTATATGGCGATTACGTTTTCGTTGTCCATTTTACGTGCGACGTGCGTATTCCTAGAAGAAAAAACGCGTTTTAAAATTGTTTCGGGTACGTTTTAGACGAATCCTACGTATATAATGTTTTGCAAAAATCGAAACGTACCGCCTCTACTACTTCGTTTAAAAAAAAACGAATTGGCGTGGAAACGTCCTTTGCAGATGGTGGACTTGGAAACGATGTACTCGTTGTTGTCGGAAAAGCACACGGAATTACTACGCGAATACAACTGCGTGCAAGCGCAACAACTCAAAGACTCGGCGTCGCGTAAAGAAAAACGGGAGATCCAACGGTTGTCGAAATTGAACGCCGACCTGGTGATCGAAGTGAACAAACTACAAGCCCAACTGAAAGAAACCACGGAACACAACGAACTGCTCGAGTTCAGACTATTGGAATTGGAAGACATCGAGACCACGAACAAAGTAAGATCATAATAACCGTACTATTGTAACCGTAAAACGTGTATCCTAAAATCGGCGAGAGATCGATGACGTCATAAACAACGGGAATCCAGTTGGGAAACCGAACGGGCGACTAGATCGGATAGATTTACGGCATAAACGACGGACGGCCGTAAAAACGATCGTATTTTGGGTTTGGACGGAAACTATTTTGTCGCGAATGATACGATACCGAAATTACGACACGTAATCGTTTCAACTCGGTTACGAAAATTGGCGAATGGTCATTAGCGTATTTATAACGGCCGGCCATACAATACGCGCGCCCTTTGGACACGCGAATAAAAAACCGTCGCGAATTCGATTATAACGAAACGTGGCGTTTTAATTAATATTTTCGAACGATCGTTTCCGATTGTCGGTATTTTATAATAGGCGCTGTATTACGCGTATTTATTTATGTAACTGGAAACACGACGGTATCCCGAAAACGTGTGTAAATATTTATATATATATATATATATATATATACTAATTCCGCGTTGCGTTTTATAGTTGAAAAGTCAAAATCGCGAAACTACCGAAGACATGAGCGACTCCGGCGTTATGTCGTTGGCGACCAGCGACGATTTTTGTAGTGACGGAGACCAACACGAAAACGAACTGGTAAGTTGCGTCCACGAAATAAACGATCGTTCTAGTTGGAGGAGTTCGCTGCCGGGTACCTATTTACGAACGTCGCGTAATTAGTCTTCCGGAAACAAGGTCGCCCTCGGCTCGTATAACGCGCCGTAATTTAAAATGGGTGGTTATTTTTTTTCGTCGTCCTTATAATATTACATTATTTAAAACCGCGCGAGATCTATTCATTTCGTTCGTCCTTGCGTCGCCTAAATCATTTCTCGTCGTTATTGTCGTTACTGTCGTACAACACGTGTAAACAATAAACGTTATACAAAACACCTATGGCCGACCTTAAAAGTTCAGACCGCTAAAACGCTTCCTGATAAATCGTTCGTGACGAGCGATTAATGTTTCCGTTGCGTCGAAGACGTACGTAAAGACCAACCGTTTCCTCCGAAACTAACCGAAACAGACGTTTGCGTCGCTTTGGACAATATCAGGAGTTTTATACTTGGGTATTGACGAACGGTATTTATGAATTTCGATACGTCCCGCCGCGTTTAATGAAATTCGTAAAAAGTACGCGGACGTTAAAAGTCTATTTATTAGGCATATTTTTTCGTTCTTTTTTACGCGTATTTTTTAACGGCCAAAACGCTGATCCTATGTAACCATCGATCAGATACCGCGGTTTATTATTATGTTAATCACGGAAGGATTTCCCGGGAACATCTCAATAGAGATCCTATTGGAGTCTAAAACGGGGTTTAAAACGAACCTAATCTCTAGGAGTTTCCGACGGATTTCTCGGGTACTCCCAGTGTCCGACACACAATATAGGTCCTTTTAACGTTTCCGAAAAATATTCCGACCCCCTGTTCGTAGCGTTATCAATTTCATAAAACCCTCGTCATTGGGAATTCGTGTGTATTCGCTTTGTACACACAAATCCCTCCCCCACCCCAATTTTGAATTCGTTGTTTCTATAACGAAAAAAATCGGGCCGCCTAGATCCCGTTTATCACGAGACTCTTTTAACGGACTCCCGCAGTTCGGGGCGTAATTGGTCGTCGCCGTTTAAATTCGTCTCGCTCATTTCCGAGGCGATTCTATTGGCTTTTCGGCGTGTTTACAATTTTCGTATTACAACGCACGCGTTTTCGAAACTCGTCGAACGTTTCTTCGAAAAAAAAAATATAAACATAGTCGTCGTTCAAATATATTTACGCGCGTCATTTTTTCGGATACTTATGAAACTAATTATTTGCCTCCTATCTATTTCACGACACGTCGAATTTCTATCGATTTACGTCGTAAAACAACCGCCGGCTTTCTCCGTCACATATATTCGATATAGGTTTTCTTTTGTGCTCTACGTCGCGATCAATTTTACTAGGTCTTACTTTATCTCGCGACAATATAACCCGAGCACTAGTATTACATTGTGTTGTCGTAAAAACGTTAAGTCGGCCAAAAATGATTTCCAAAACGAGCGTTACCTAACAGTATTTTTACCATATTTATTGCGTACGAGTTACGAATAATTATCGTAACATATTACGAAACGAATATTCACGATTCTCGACACGAAACAGTACGTGTATATACGAATTAAAATAAAAGCGATACGTAATATTGTCATCGTCCACGAACGCGCGCGCGGTAAGAAATTTATATTCAATACGAATCGCGACGACACTTTTATATATTAATCCCAACAAAGGCGATATATATACGTGTGTGTGTACGTTTATTTGTCGGAAATCGTTCTCACGCGATTGTTTTTCGTTTATATTATTCGGCTACCGATTTCGTATTATAGTCTCGCCGTCGTGCCATCGAATTCTGTAGGTGCGCCGCCGACTCGACGAACCCTCTCGACCTGCGCCACACCTGCCTATAAAATGCACGAAAATATATCACGATACACACGCCGTACGTATATGTGTTACGAATACCGTTTATTATATTCGTCGTGTGGTACTATACATGCAGGCGTGTCCGAACTAAATGACAAATTTTAAACGATTTCGTTCTAGGCGTCGTTTCGTAATTTTTTTTCATTTTATTATTTCGTCAACGGTAGTTCGGTTTCCAATAATAATAACACGTACCGCACGTAAATTCGGACGAGGCGGTCCACGGTTAGTGTCGCTCGCTCTTCCTAACGATTCGTTAATTTCCTTCGCGTAATGTCGTTCAATTTATTGCGCGAACGTAGGAGCGTACGTATTGTTTATTTAAAACGACGATAATACTTTCTACGCATTCGCGCTACGATCGTTTGTACGTTTGTAATGTTTTATTTTCATACGATTCAAAATTATCCCTAGTTGGTTCGATTAGATTTCGGAATAAATTCGACGGTAAAAACCTATTCGTTAATCAATATTTTCAAATTTACGAAAGTACGGTCGACGACTACGTATCCACGATACGATGATATACGTGGGTAACATTTTTCTCAACAAACTTTTCAACGTCACGTGTCGAATTTGAAAAAATCGAAAAATTAAACGAACAAAATATGGACGGCGAACGTAATTTTTTTTTAATTCGTCAATTTAAGTTTACATTATATATACGTGTAGGTAAAATAAGTTAAAAGTTTTTTATACCTATGAACGGTTTAAATGTATCAGAAATAATAATAACAATACGACGAACGAGTATATATATATTATTATTCGTATTGTGTTATCGGTCACCGAATACTATTTACTTTAAAAACGGTATTAAAATAGTCGACGTTATACCGCTAACCGTAGATACGTCTCCGTGTTGTCCGAAGTTTGCCTAACGGCTTTCCGGAGGCGGCGGGTGTATTCCCGATACCGTAATAAAATATACCCGTGTGTAAACGCTTAACACGTGTCAAGCGACTTAGGGTTAAGTTAATTTTTAACTCGTCGACGCCTCGTAGCGTTGCCGCTAAATATGGAGAAAAGTCGTCGTCCGTTGAATTTTGATCAAATTCGACTTAACAAACTAGCAAACGCGTATATCAAATAACGCCTGTATAAGACTAAATATAATTATTTAGTATTCGTCAATTAGCGAGCTTTATGTATAACAGTATAGATATATATCGACGTTTTAAATATAATAACACGAGGCCAAGCCTCGAACGGGAACGCCTAAAGCGCGTATGTATCTATAATCTATGTTCTAATAGGACGCACTATACTTAAAGTGTGTGTATATATATATATACGTATCGTTAAAGTATACTATGTGACAACCTTGTGACAGACGTTCTAGCTTTAAAGACTCGGTGGACGAATCGTGATCCGATTAAAAATTTACTAGGTTTTTCGAAATTAAACGCGCGCGCCGGCTCAATAATATAATAGCGATCGTGTACGTACCTCTATACTTTTTAATGGCTTTTCGATACGGTATTATATACGCTCGGCACGACTTGTATATAAATACATATATATATATATATTAGCTATCGTACACTATGTAGTAATAAAAATATTTTTACCGCGTCCGTAATACACGTAGGCTACGCGAGGTTATTATAGGTTTCGGTTTTTTTTTTACCTTGGGGGGATGCGACCGAGAGGGTTCGACGAGCATTTTTGACATTCCAATCGAACACAACCCGTTTCCGTGCGCTACGTGTTTACGTCTACCGCGTAGAATGTAAAGGTTAATTACCCGACGATGATAATAATAATAATAATAATATAACGTACGCCGATTTTTAATTCCCTATATAAAACGCGCGTGTTTACGTGTACGGACGACCACGAGTATATCCTGCGCGGGTACGATCGTGGCGTTGCGCGAAATCGGACACGTCGTCAATCGTTTACGATTCCTTCAAAAACCAGTTGGCTTCGGCTTTTATAACGTATAACCGATAACGTTGTCACGGGACGGCGGGTTTTTTTTTTCGCCTTCGAATTCCGACGCGAGTTACAAAAGTCTAGTTTAACGTTAATGGCGCTATTTATTTTACGATAACGTCGATTCGATAATTTACGAACGTCCGACGACATTAAAACCACGCGGTTACACGCGTATTCCGAGTTTTTTTAAACGCGTTCCGTTAGAACGTTCCTAGGAATTAAAAGGCCGACCACCTTTTTCAAATCTCACGTTCGATATATATATAATATCGGGTGACCGAGCTTTGCTCGGTATTTTGTGTTTTGTAGAAGTTATATTTAGATACGAATTACATACATGAAATATGAATAGTAGTTTTCGATCTTACCGACATAATAATAAAAAAATACGAACTGGTTATTTAAATAAAAAATCACGGGTGCTATATATAATATTAAATAAAGACACTATGACTTTTTTTTTGAATTTCAAAAACAAATAATCGCCAGCATGCTTCTGGTCGCGTGACACAACGTCCTTCAGCGCATGTATTTGCTTCTTTATAAATCAGCGTCCTTTGTTCTTCTACATTGCATAGCTCGTTTTAAGGTATTAGATATATATACTTAGGAACCGTTTGCATTTTTTTTTTGACGGGCCGCCTATTGTAAGAAGGGATGTTCCTCGAATTTCTAATTTTATAGGCTTTTCCGCCGGACAAAAGTAATACTTACACACGCCGTCGGTTAAACGTGTCTGGTTTTAGTTACAAGGTCACCGCGTCAGGAACTCCATAACTGTATGGCTAATGTTCACGTTTGACCGTTACGTATCACGCGTACTTACACGTATTTTCGGCGTTACATAGATAACCTCGTACGATTTTCCGGGTCAGTCGGGAAAAAAATTCGCGACCTTTTTGTTTTATGAAAACGAAAAGACGTCGAAATCGTTCGCTGTCGCGAAGGAATCGTTTATTTTGCGCGGGCCACCGAGCCGAACTCGGTCGGTCACTCGCCAGACATAACTGGGCCTGTATTTCGTAATATGTTTTTAGGACGTAAGACGATGCGACAATATCAAACAACGACTGATGGAAATGTACAACAGTGTATGTTATTGCGTCGAGGACAGATCGACAATTAATCAAGTGTTAGCGCTCATCAGGCACTTTGAGTGCCGTTTGACGGACGCGAATCAAAACGACCGGCATAAACAGGCGTACGCTGCGGACTGTCTCCAGGAGAGCGGCATTTTCGAGGAGGACATTTATTCCGAAGCTATTTCGGAAGCCACTCAGACGGAAAGCCCCGTTGAAAAGACCATAGGCATTCTGTCCACCGATTTGACGGAGGAACTACGAAAATTATCGAGAATCCGTGAAAAAATCGAAGAACGAAAAGTGCCATTGGTCGACGACCGGGTCGCCAAAGAACTGTCGTTTTACAAAGAACACTGGCGAACATTGGAGAGGAAGATCGAAGCGTACGAAAGCGCGGGCGACGACAGGGCGAAACTTTTAGCGGCGTCCATCGATAGAGAGTCAAGACTGTGCGGTGAAGTAAAACACCTATACGTCGCTATAGAGAAATTGAAAGAGCAAAACCGATCGGTGGAAGAAGAAAAATGCGAATTCGAAGAGGCGGAAAACGATACCCGACTGCAATATCAGAAGTACGTGTTTGAAATAATTCGTCCTTTAACCGTCTAATTTCCCGTATTATTTTCCATGTATTTTCGTATAGGTTGGAACAGAAGTACACGGCGTTGGCGGAGAAGAAAACCACCCTACAGACGGAACTGGCGGCGAAAGCTCAGGAAATCGAAAACCTTCGTCGCGAGCTGTCCGAAACGGACACGAAAAAATGCGAAGCCCGCAAACACGCGGCCTCGATGGAGGCGCTGGTCAACAAGTACGAGCAGAGGAATTTCGAACTAGAAGAGTCCGAAATGGAAACGAAATGTAAACTGCAGATTTTGGAGAACGCGTGGCCGGCAATAGTGCTGTGGAACATCTGGCGTATCGTGTGCAAACATTACCGCAAGTCCAAACCGCCGGCGGCGAAAGAAGCCATCGAGTACAAAGCGCAGCGGTCCGCGGCGGAACTGGACGTTGATTATCTCGAAAAATTGCGCATCATGACCAAAGACCGTATGGAAATGGAGAAACGGATCCAAGACCTCGAGTTCAAGGAGAACGTGTACCAACAGACGTTGCAGCAGGCGGACAACATTTTGACGAACGTCGAGGAAGGGTACAAGCGCCAAATTGACGACCTGAACGCGGAGCTGGCGGAAAAACAAAAACGGTTGGCGGACCGCGAGAATCGGATGCGGTTGTCGGCCGACTCCAGGGACAGGGAACCGGAACTGTTGGACCGGATACACGGTCTGGAGACCGAGGTGGGGGACCTAGTGCACCAGTTGAAGGCCAAAGACGTCGAGAAACAGTCGTGGGCTCGCCGGGAGGTTCAGCTGAGGAACGACGTGGAACAGTCCGTGAACGAGGTGTGCCAAACGAAAACGGAGAACGCCGAGCTCCGAAACCAATTGGATTGCGAGAGGATGAGGTTCAAAGACCTGCAGAAAGACATTGACTTCAAACGGTCCGTGTACGCGGAGCTCGAGGAGAAATCGAACGTCGAAGTGAGTGAGACGCGCCGTGTTACGTACGCGCGCGCGCGTGTATATACAATTTGCGTAATATTCATCCGCGCGTGATTTATCGTAATCGCGTCGAACGCGCGGCGGGTTTCTGTTACAGTCGAAAAATTACCAGTCCACCATATTGAAATTGTCCAAACAAATCGACGAGTACGACGTCACAAACGGGGAACTTAAAGAAGAAGTCGAAACACTCGAGGTAAGTAACGATTTCTCGCGTTCGCCGTTTATTAACTGGGGAAACGACAAGTGTGTTTACGCGCGCGCGCGCGCGCTCGTAATCGCTGCATTTCGTATTGACGTTTCTCGTTTATTTTTTTTTAATAATTAACAACGTCGCCGGAATAACGTTTTCGTGTAATAATAATAATATTGTTAACGTCGTATTTCAATCGGTGTTGAGTGGGCACGTTACAAATCGTATCTAGAGATAACGAACAAACAAAAATAGGAGCGAAAAAATAACGCCCGAACAAATATGAAAGTCGTACGCCGATCCGTTATTCGAATAAATCTATCGTTTTGATTTATTGCCGAAAAACCGTTTCGTGAAACTAAAAACACGAACCGAACGCGAAACGTTTAAACAAAGCGGCCGTCTACGTATACGTATACCCGTCTATACGTTTTCCCGGTAAACGTTAACCGTATAAAAAGCGCCCGAACGCCACGGGCTTGAAATGATCCGTGCGTAGGAATTAGAGATACAGCCGATCGCCGGGAATTCGTGGTAATTAATTATCGTCGACGGATCAAATCGATTAACGCTCGAACCGACGGTAAAACCTAGCGGATTACGTTTTCTCGCCCGTTTCGCGATTGTCGTTATTTTCGTCCGCTAATAACAACGTTGTCGTCAGCGCAACAGGAATTATTCGATTTACGGTAATTTAAAACGTACATAAATATATATATATAAAAAAAACACGAGTTCGTTGTTATCGATACGGTAATACGAACGCGATTACGTTTCGAAACTCGTCGATTTTCGGCCCCACGTCCGTTAGCATAAACCGCGCGTTATTTGTCCCGCGAAATATCTCCTCTTGGACGGTCGTGTACTTACGCGTACGGGATACACAGGCACACCGACTATTACGCCTCGATAAATTCGATATTTCCGAAGCAAACGTCGCGGCGCCGACGTTCAGTTTTTTAGTCCCGAAAGTGTGTTACGCACGCGAACGCGCAAACGGCGATACCCGTAAGGCGTTCGAATTACGGCGATTTTATTGTTCCCGAGATAGAGAGAGAGAAGAAACGCGGGAAACGATATTTGTTTAAAACGTGTGTTTCGTACGGAACGTTTGAACGTTGAAACAACAACGCCGCGTGACGGGATGGCGAAAAAACCCGGTCGGTTTTCGTTTTTTAACGCGGCCGTTTTCGGACGTTCTCAGGCGCACGTGAAACGGTTACGGAACGCGCTGGCGGAAGAGAAGGAACGCGGGGAAAAACTGACCGTCGAACTGAACCAAGAACTATCGCGGAAACAAGAGACGATCGATAGCCTGGAGAGGCGCATGTCGTACGACGGGTCGAGAAACGCGGCCGAGGAGCTTCGATGTGATAACTTGAACGTACGTATTTACCGACAACGTTCGCAATGTCCATACGGTTTTCCCGTTCCGCGTATCCTTTGTGCGGCGCTTACGACGAAATTTTTCACACGCCCACCGAACGGTCGTCGCTCTTCGCGCGTCCCTTCGACAATGACTAATAACCGAAACGTTCTTTCCCAGACAAATAACGTCGGCAAACTTAACCTGGAACAAACCAACACCTACGACAGTCAATGCGGCGCCACGTTCGAACTGCCCGACCTCAGCCAATTGAAGGTAAACTCGTCGGTAATATTCATACTCCCCCCCCACGCGCGTTAACCCTCTAAAAGACGACGTTCCGTACGAACGAAACATTCAAACGTCGACGACGGTTGCGTTGAAATTGATCGCCACCCCTACACATTTCAGACGTGCGACGCTTGTTACAAAAAATTTGAACCGCTTTTGCAAACAATTATGGAACGATTCAACAGCTCCGTGATCGCGTCCGACTACCACGTCTCGGAAATGCCCGGCAGTAAAACGTCCGACGGTAATTATTTAAACAAATCGACGCGGCCCGGTGTGAACGTACACCGGTAATACCGCCGATGGTTTAATTTCGATTTTATTTTTCAGATTTTCCGATACACGAAAAACTCGTAAGTATCTAAACAAATAATACTCGCGCGTTTCGTTTTACGGGCAATTGTCTACCGAATTTACAAAAACTATATTTCGTGTCTACTTACGTGCATTAATAACGCACGAGATTACGCGTTATATATAATCGAACGCTATATCGTACAGATTCCGTTCGCGTTACTCGTGACGTCTCGCCAATTCAACAACTGTCAAAAAACTAAACGTAAACCGTACGGATGGCTCGGTTAATTTCTATATTTTCGGCCGTTTTTAAACAATTGTACACGTTTTCGTTTTCGAAAAATCGGCTAATTTAATAAACATAAATACGAACATCGAACCGAGGAAATTGGCGCGCGTAACGCGTGCAAATAAATCGTCCGTTTGCCGCGCGTTGTTTTTTCGGACAGTGGCTTTTCGCGGTGAACCGGTTTTTAGACCAAATTCGAAACGGTGGTTTTTACGGGCGAATCCGGCGCAAGCGGACCACCGTATCCGCGAACCGGACGTTTTTTCCCGTCGGATAATTACATTTTTCCGTTTCCGCCGTACCGTTGGTTTATTTTGTACCGTCATCGTGTTTAGACGCGATACAATTGTCCCACGAAGATCGAACAGACGGTGTGCCATCTGACCAAACAGGCGGCCATGCTGGAGGCGAAAAATGTCGAGAAAAACAAGATCATCATGATGATGGCCGACGAACTGCTGTACTTGTCCGAGCCGGTCGAGTGGAAAAACAGACGATTAGAGTTCACGAGAGGTCTCAATTCCGTGCCGTCCACTCAGTACGCTCCCGACTTTAATTGCGCGACCGTGGAGAAATACTTGAACGGCGTCGAGCGCGCCGCGCCGCCGGACGAAAAGGTCAGTGGTATATAATATTTACGATATTATCAGCGCGCGCGCGCGTACAATACGCTCGAATCGACAAAAAACAAATTTTACATTTAGAAACGTATTCGTCCCAAGATTGTTTTCGTGTTATGTAAGTTATCGCGCCGTCGTGATCGTTTACCGTATTATTATCATTATCGCGCGTCGCACGCGAACGTAATAGCGCTGTTGGAGCCGACGCGCGTTAGTTTTACTCGCGTAAACAACGCCGTTAAAAACTACGGGAGAATTCGACATTATTTGTTTACAATTCGTAGTCGACTCCAATTTTCGACGGTTGCGAACGGACGTCTAAACGAATCTCGGTATGTTCCGACCGTGCCTTTCCAGTAGTCCGTACAACCGGAAAACGAAGTTCAACGCGACCACTGCCGCCAGTCCTTCGCTTTTCGTACACCATGGGTGGGGGACATTGTTTTTCTATCTTCCCGACGAAATCGAGCCCGTTATTTTCTTACGCCTCGGTAACCGGGATGGACTCCGAGACACCGTTGAGACGAAGACTGGGGCGGCGGGGAGGCCGTATCGTCAAGTGTGTACCCATCAAACGCGAAAATCGAACCGCGTTACTTTCGTAGAGTTTATCAGAGACCTTACGCGTTCACGTTGACGAAATATCCTCGGGACTGATTGAATTCACCCCCCCCCCAGATATGGGCACGATACCGTACCTTCGACCGGGTTGTGTCGTTTTCTCTTCCGACGCGCTTTTCGTTATTTTCGAAAATTCGTCGACGCACGGATACGATATAGCGTAGTTTAAATATATTGTTATTCGTGTAACCGGTTCTCGCTTTTCGTCTTTCGTATTCGTACATATACACGTGTGTATATATATATATATATATATAAATGTAACTCGTTTGTAACGGTCGCTTCATAACACGCGCGTACATATTATACGGAAACTACTCCGCGCGTCGTTATTGTTGTTGCGGTTTTGCCGAAGAATCCGAAAAACACGATTTATCGTTTCAGACCGACGACCGGAAATACCTGTGCCTGATCAGACCGGAGAACCCCATCGGTTTGCACGTCGTCAGGCAAATCGGACCGGACGGCATCATTCTCGCGTGGAAGTCGCCGCGACCCAACACCATAAGCTCGTTCGAGGTACGCGTTTTCTTTCTTTTCCCCTTATTACCTTCCAGCTATTTACCACCGTCAACAACGCCTCTGGCCCGTTCATCCCTCAACACATCACCCGACCATCTCGATCCATTGGAGCCCGCACACTCCCGATCCCGTCATACGCTCGTATTTGATCCTCTCGTCTGGTCGCTTCACTATTCAACGACCATGATCGACATTCTCAACACCGTCGCACACCGCGCACGTAACTGTCGCTCGTGTGCGCGTGTCCGCTCGTCCTCTTACGATCCGTACGGCAAACGTGACGGTGTCTAACAAAACGCGCGTGTCACGTTTTTCCAGCTGTTTTTGAACGGCAAGTCCGTGCAGAGGGTCCAGTGCCGGGGACGATCGACCACGGTGCTGTGTCCGGTTAATCTGCAACAACCGTTGACGATCACGATGCACGCGGTCACGGACGCCGGGGACGCGTTGCCGCCGATCACCGTACACCAACCGTTCGTCGTCTGACCACGACCCGGACGGCAGCGCTTCCTCTAGTCTCCGACGTCAACTACGAAAACGAATTAATCAAAAAAAAGAATTTTTTTTTTTAAAAACTACCTACACAGGGTATGCTCGCGTAACCACGTGTCGTCCGGCGATAACGCCACGAACGCGTATCGTAATAATATTTTTTATATGTACACCGTATAACACAATTTAAACGCGACATTCGTCGTACGTATAGTACATAACGTAATAGAAAACAATTTATTATTAATACGGCAGGCGCGCGCGGTACACTCGGCGGTGACGCCGTCGTCGGTCACGTCGATCACGCGCGTCTCGACATTTTGTATTTTGTTTACTTTTAATATTTTTTACGATAGAAACGGAAATAATTTTTTTTTTTTTTGTTATCGAACAATTAGAAAATTATACGTATTATATTATTTATATATGCGAGTCGACGTTTTTCCAATTACTTTGTATAGGGTACGAAACGGAATACCAAACGGTCGGCGCGTGTACGCCCGCGTAATAAAATACGGCGCCGGTGCGCAAATATTCGTGATTTGTCGGCCGAAAAATCGCGACGTATACGATCCACGGGCAAATCATTAGCCGCGTGAGTGTGGCACGTCTCCGAGCGTTGGCTATGGCGCGCGACCCTCTACGAAGGGTGGCGTTGTTTAAACGTCACAAGTCGAAAATTACCGGACGAATGTGCCGCCGGTAGTTTTACGTTATTCCGTTATTGTTGACCGCCAGTGTCGACAAACCGATTTCGAAAAGAAAGTTTTTCGAAAAATGACTACAGAAAAAACGAATTTAACCCTAACCTAACCGAACACGTGTCCGTTCTAAACACAACGCTTACTGAAAACCCCACGATATTTAACGATCGTTAGCGTCGCGAATTTGTCGTTAATTATAACTTTGTGTCGTCGGGCGCGTTTAAAAATAAAACGGAAATACTCTGGCCAACCTTGGACACATATACGGGGGGGGGGGCGTTCCCGAACGTGATAACGATAGATATCGAACGCGTTTTTTTTTTATGGACAAATTAGTAACAGCGGAACGTCGTTCGTGAAACGCCCGAATGGTGTTTTGTCGCCGAATACTTGGGGACGCGCTGTAAACAGCTGCCGAATGTCCGGCCGGGACCGTGCGAAGTTCGCGAAACAGAGCGTGGCGACCGTTTTTCGTACGCGTTGGAAACGTGCCGAGCGTGTATAAATATTTGTCGCCGCGTTCAATTACGACGGGCACGTGTTCGCGTCCGCGGGGCGTGCACGCGACGACGGACTTTCAATTAACGCCTCGGACACGGCGGGCGGTGTCACGACGCGAAACCGCGAATACGGTACCAGAGCCGCGCCTTTTCGGGCCCGCACGACGTTATCGCGCCCAACGCGTCGTTACATAGGCGAGACGCGAAACGAACGTACCGCCATTTTATAGGCGCGCGTATGTATATTGTAAACACCGACAAGGTTAGCGTCTCGGTCCGTTCGAAACACTCGAAATTGCTTCACCCCCTTTCGCCATTGTTCGTCGTACACTCGCCCGCCCGCCCCGGGTGTCGAACACGCCCGCGACGGCGGCCGAAGGACGGTTCCCGCGCGTGTCTCGATCGCGAATCTCGCGCGCGTCGTGCGGCCGTTCGGAAAATCGAAAGTACGGCCCGTACGATGATACCTAACCGTCGTACACACGTCGGGGACGAACGTGTCGCGAGTTCGATTACCCGGTGTGACCTTTGCCGCCCGCCGACGTTGCCACTAACCGACGACGAATTGTCATATTCGTCTACGGTTGTTCGTCCAATGTTAACCCGGGGCCTCATTTCAATCGACCCGGTGCCGTTCGCGTATTACGCGTTCGTTTTGATCTGTCGTCTTTCGTTCGCGTTTTGTACTCGCGTTCGAACTCGGTGGTTTGGTTTCCCGATTCCAAGTCGGTTTGCGTTTTCGTTTTTATCGGAGCCGGATTTACAGGCGTAAGGCCCCAATATCGGCGTGCGCTTTTTTTACGGGTAACTTGTTGATTTTTGAAATTTACGTACGTTTTACGAAAAAGCGAATAAATCGAAAAATAACGCGAATCGCGTTTAATACGACTTCTTTAACGAAATGACTGTTGTACTCGTATATTTCTTATTCTACGCTTACAGTTTACAGTAACGGTAACGATTGACGAAATTGGTTACGAAAATTGTGCTCCGAGGACAGCCCGATCGCTGTAAAGAAAGACGAATGTACAAAATGTAAATTATAACGCTTAATCGTTGGTTTATTTTTAAGTGTTTATCCCGAATAAAGTTTTCGAATTAATTATGCTTTGCGTAAAAGTTGAAAATCTCGAGCGTATTTCACGGTTTAAAAAATTAGAAATTAGTCGAAAAAAATATTACGAAAACGCTCGATCAACGAACGAACGAAAACTCTGTGGTATGAAAGGTCCCTCGCGTTAATTTTATTCCCGCGGGAGAGCTCAGCGATTGGGAGACTGTCTAATACAAAAAAAAAATTAACGAATATTGGTATCGACCGGTTTTTTGTTTTTTTTTTTTTTGGTAATTCGGATATCGTTTGAAGGTAGAAAACCTCTTTTGGACTTTAGCGTCGAAATTCGGACGAAACGTTCTTCGTGTCGAAAACGGAGGCTAGATATTCGACATTTTGCCGAACGTCGAACGAAAAACGGCATATATCTGGTACGCGGTGATAGGTGGAGAGGGCGAGGGACAGGGAGGGATGGTGAATGGATAACGAGAAAACGAAAAACACCAACCTAAGGTCGTGCCGAACTACGAGACGAGGAATAGAAGCGAACGTGGCGATAACGGTATAAAAAGAAGACGCGTTTAAACCTTACTAATGACGTATCTCGGTTTCGTTCACACGGCAGACCCGCGCGCGCGTAATTAACGCGTAAAATAATAACGACTATTTATTTTTATTGTTGTCGTAATATGCGGGCACCCGCCCGGGATATTTTTATCGTTGTTGTACGCTTTAGTTTGAGGAATATATATATATATATACGTACGTAGTCGGCTCGAATAACGGTACCGCGAATACGGTAAGAGGAAGACGCAATTTTTTTCGTCCGACCTCGGCCGCCGAAACGTTTCTTCGAATACACGACGTTTATATATATATATATATATTTGCGTGTGTGTGTGTGTATAATGGCGCGAGTCAAACGCGCCGCGTAAAATTCTCGAAAAAGAAATAAAAAACGAACGCGCGCGATAAATAACGAAATGCATCTCGCGCGGCGATTTTAATCGCGACGACGACGACAACGAACAATATATCACGCGTACCGGAACCGAGTCGATTAAGAAACGCGACGTCGCCCCAGGTTTTGGGGTAGAGGGGAGGGGGACATACGAAGAATTCGCGCGTGCGAGCGTTGCGGTCGAGGCGTCGTCGAAAAAGTGGTCAAATCGCGTCGAATTCCTGCAATGTACACGTTTTGTTGCGCATTGTCCCGATTCGTTCGTGGCCGACGTCCGTTCGTCGTGTTTCCGATTAACGATCGCGTGACAATCCGTTATGCTTGCTAGCCGAACACGTGCGGACGGCGGATGCTCGGATAGACCGTACCGTCGGGACGAAATCGGAAACAATTACGGAAACGCGCGCGATCACGTGTTCGGCGTCTAGTGTGGCTAGGTTGATTTACGCCTATTGACGCGCGACAACTTTACCGGAGCGTGTGCCGACGGAAATTCCAGTCGAGCGAAACGTCGCTGGTGGTGTAGTCGTTCGACAGGTCGGTTGAAATTCCCGCGATTCGGATCGTCGAACACGGGCGATATATATACGTATGTTGTTCGAGAAACGTATGGTATATTTGAACGGAATAACGAAATCCAAACGGCGTACGTTTCGGGTAAGTGGAAACACGACGAAGTATCGCGAAAAGTGGAAAGGTTAAACGGAGCGATACGAACAAAACAAAATACGAAATTCTCCGTCTCGGAAACGAATACCGCTTTAATAAAATCGTTTTTCGTCACAATGTCGTCCCGTTGTGTATCGAGCGTTCTGCACGATACTCCGCCGCCCCTCCTCACCGCGGGCAGAGTGCGTAATTTTCGCCACCAACGAAAACCTATTCGAATACGTTTCCGAAATATATCGAAGGGATGGATGGGATTGCCGTCGAATTGTTTTCGTCGTCGGTCAATCGCGTCCGTTCGATAACCTTCTGTTGTTATAGCGTGTCGGGGCTGCGTGACGACCGTCCCGAATCACATTCGATCGATTCGACCAACGTGTTACGTTTAAACGCTATCGTTTCACGCATACTGTTCGTACACACCGATTGTAGGCGGACCGACTCCTTCGTTTTTGCGTATTATTCCGAGAAGCACGTGCGGATATATATATATATATATGTACATAAACCACCTCGGGCGTCGTTGTTTGTACGCGATCGGTTGTACATAAGAAAAGACGACGACGAAGGGAGAAAATCGCAATGTGTATACTCACGCGACCCACTCGTAGGAAACATTTGGACCGGGCACGTTATACTCGGTGCATATGCCCGCGCGCGCGCGCGTATTATTACGAACGTACGCGCGCGCCCGTAAAGTACCTCCAGGGAACAATGGAGGTCAAAGAGTCACACACATCATTGAACGACGTCGAGAATTTTTATATCGCATAAATCTCGCCGCGCCGTCTATGTGTTGTATTGTACGCCCGACAGCCCGTACGCCGTGTACGATACGCCGTCGTCGGTTCTCCCGAGATGTACAGAGCGTTATGTACCAATTACCGAGGTCCGGCGATTTTCACGCGAACGCGCCGTATACATCATCGTGTACACGCCGACTCCACGCGGTCGGTTACGTCCTTTTGGGTGCCCGTGATTTTGGATAAACGCCGCGAAACGGTAGCGCGTATTGTACTCGGCGAATATTCCGAACAAAACGAGTTCGACATTCGTTCGGGGCCCGAAAAATGTTCGCGAGATCGTTTCCACGTCGCGTTTGGGAAGACGAATTCCCCGGGGCAAATTAACGAGTAACGTTTAGTGACGCGACGACGACGAAAACACTCACTTATAGGGACGGTCGGATGGTCCACACTGGTGATGACCCCAGTCGAGGAAATTCCAAACGAAAGAAACCCGCGAACGAAAGTAGACGGTATAAACAAAGTCCGGCCGTCCGTCTGTCGGTCAATATGTACAGGGTCATTGTACGCGGGCGGGCCAGACCGAGTGTCGAAGATCGTTTCGCGGACTTTCTGCGGCCAAACGCGATATTTTCTTCGAAAAATACGGACGGACGGTCGGGGTCGTACTCGGCGAAAGTGCCCCGGTTATTATTTGCCCGGTCCGTGACGTACTTAGGACATTTTGGACCTGAAACTATTTAGTCGGCGTCACGATAATTGTTCCTAAAACTATGGACAACGATAAATACGAAATAAATAGTAACGTTATTTTACCGTACGCGTTTTCGATTAACGAACCGCCACCGTTGAAAATCACTTCGTACGTTACGATAGTCTACCGGAGGTAACGTTCGCGGCCGTTATTCGCTTTTTTCTGTCGTTATCTGAACGTATTTTCGCGAGATGGTGTTCGGCAATCTATTCGTCTTCGCGTACTTCGCTTCGTACGAAAAATAAACGCGCCGCAAAACGGACGAGCGAACGTTTACCGTATATTATTGGAAATATTTTCTGAACTCTCCCCCCACACCCATTATACGTACAAATTTTTTAAATCCGCCGCTGAAGGACACATTAACGTACCCGCCGAACTCGTGGCCCAATCGATGTAGACGCCGGTCGCCGGTATAACGTAATTACCGACCGTGTACGGGATACGAACGTATTGAACAAATCGACGAGTGTTCACGCACCGGTTGGATATGTACGGCAATGCGTAAATCATCGTTAATCGGCTACGGGTAACGCGTAACGTTATCGATCAACTGGGCGGGTGGGGAGTAATATAAACGATAACGCGCGTACCGTATCGCGCAATTCGTCAGACCGACGGTAAGTACGCGCTATCGAAATTATCGGCAGACGACAAGATAGAAAAAATGTCCGGACGATCATTTACGTGCGTGTGTATTACGCTCGGTTTGCAATCTCGCGTCGCGCGGAAACGCGAAAACAAGCGAAAAACGCGTTCACGCGATAATGGCGCTGGCGCGGATCCAAACAACGAAACGCGACGAACTTCGCTAACCGTTACGATTAACGTAGCGGAAATCAATTTGTCGGCACCGGACGAAACTGTCATAAAGCGAATACGCTACGGGCGTAGACAAACGGATTGAATCAACAACGGCGTAATCGTCGCGGATTATTTAACGCGCGAAGAAACGACTCTCGGCGTCCCCCTCCCATCCACGAGGTTGTATCGCGTTTCGGAAGATCTGAAAATGGACGTTGACTCTGTCGGCGTTGTCGGGATCGGTCAATCGTTATCGGTTACTTTTTTTTTTACAATACCGAAGCGATTACGTTAAACGGCGATCGCGGTAATTTGACGCAGAGTAGGGGACGTTATACGAATTGGACGTAAAGTTAGCCGTTTTAGGCGTCGTCCGTATGTTCGCGTTCGTAATACTATTTTCGAATACGTTTTCGAATTAGGCGAAGAAGAACGCGTCGATGTGCCGTTTTTAGTTTTTTTTTATTGTGTCCGCGAATACGTTGACGGAGCGTTCGACTCGCGTCGCTTTCCGTTAGCGAACCGTGTCTAGTCCCGGCGGCGTTTTTCATTCCATTCGTCTGTTTCTCAAACGCGTAACGAAACGAAACGAAAAAAAAAATAATAACCCTCCCTAACACGCGTAAAATGCGTTTCGTACCTACGAACAGCTCAAAATGATTGTATGACCTCAGTACGTGTACGATATTTTTTCATCAATTTCATCGTATCGATCGGGTTTCGCGCGGTCGAACCGTTACCTAAATAAAACACTAACACGGTAGAATAAGTATTTAATCGTCGACGTCGTGCTGACTTAACGATTAAACGTTATTGTTACAAAAAATAAATACGACCACCGATTATAGACCGAACATTGTTTTCGTTTAACGTTCAAAAAAAAAAAACATAATTCTAGCGTAATAATCGCACGATAATTTGATTTTAATCGCGCGCGAGTTACGCAGAAACGAATCCAACTCGAAAGGCGATTAAAACGCTTAAATTAAAAACGATAAAATCCGACGATAATAATTGTCGTAATATTCGTACGTAATTATAATGTCCGTGCTCGAGTATACTAAAAAAAAAAAATGTTCGTTTCTAATATATATATAAACATATTTTTTAAAAAAAATAATTTAATTTCAAATACGCGCGTGTACGGCGGACCACCGACGAGATACGACTGTGAAATTTTATACCAAAAATGAGACGAGAAACGAGACGGATTTATTGAGTTTACGTTTCTAAACGGAACGAACGCGCGCGAACGCCGAAGAAAATCTCGTGTGTTACGTTAACAAATCGGCGAACACCGGACGTTTGTATTTCGTTAACAAGCCCGACGGAACAGTGGCGCGTACTCCCACCCTCCCCCGTTTCGGCAACTCAGGTAGAGGTTTTATCGAACCGTTAAGCAAATCCGAAGTTACGGGAGAGATCGTTCTCGGAAAGTTTAACGGCCACCAGTTACTCCATTGGCGAGAGGAGGGGAGGATCGATCGAAACTACCGTCGACAAATCCGTTAAGGTCGGTTAGGTCGGTTGTTTTCGGCCGCGTACCGACGGCGAAATGAATTCACCCGCGGACACCGACCGATTTACTTTAGTGCGCGTCGTGTACACGGCGATTATGTACGACGTTCGTCAGGTTAGGTATATTTTTTTCGAAATATTACGCACAGCGTTGGTTCGTTTCCAAAACGAAAACCGCTTATCTGTCGCCCCGAAATTTCATTACGATTTATATATAAATATGTACGCCTACAGCCAAGTGGCCAAGTATTGTATATATATATATACACACACGCACAAACACGTACGTATATCGTGCGAATCTCGAATATTTTTTCGACACAATTGCCAACTGCGCGTGTGAAATAGGACACGCGTATAATGGGAAACTAGATTTTAAACGGTATTCGTATTTCGCGCGGTTATTTGGTCACTTATATAGACACAAAAGCGTACACCGTTATATTATCGTCGGCGTATTTTATTTCAAAAACGAAAAAGCGTCGAACGTTTCGCGTTGTACACGAAGACGTATCGCGTTCGAATATAGTCGGTTATTTGTTTTCTTTCTCGGACGCTTATTTCGATCGTCGGCCGTCAACAAATACGCGCGAATTATTAGTTATGTTTTACGAGGCCTCGGGGGGGACACGTAGAAAATGATTTCGTTATCACCAAGCCGGCAGCCGAATATCGGCCAGGATAAACGTTATTTCGGCTTTTCTTATTCGTCGTCGAATCGTTTGCGGAATTTTCGCGGACCGTTCGTTAAAAACGATTGACCTCCGACGAACGCGACACGTTCGGTTCCCAAACGGCAACACGAGTATCGTTTTCTACGCCGCGTTGCGGTACGAAAATAAACGAACGAAAACGCGCGTTTTCGTTTTTTCAACCCGTCCACACGCACCGTCAACGAATATAGACCGTTCGGTCGTTTACTATAAATAATAAACGCGTATCGTTTTCCGGACGATTTTACTGCCGAGCGTTCTATAAATGACGAATAAAGCGCGCCCAATGGGGGGGGGAATGACACAAACCGAATTCGACTTCTTCATTTACCTCTTTATCACTTGGTCGAGTTCGTGACGCGTATTCGCCGGATTTTCGAAATTGACGCGCGTGTCCCCCCCCTCTTACCTCAATGGTATGACCGAAGAAGGAAGGGGTACGACGGATTACGCGGAAACGGAACGCGCGAAAAAGAAAGTCTAAAAACGTAAAACAATATTTAAACGGTTACGATTGCCCCGACGTAGTCGGGTTCGTAACAAAGAAAATCGCCCCTCTTCGTAAGCTATACGGCTGGCGAGTACAGCCGTGCGCGTATTATTTACGTACATTCCTATACGCGTCTGTAAGTACGACCTAGCCGCCCGGTTTTAAAGCGTATATTTTATCTGTTCTAGCCTTGTCGAAAATACGTAATACGCGAATTTCGCCCCTCCCCTCCCCGCCAATTCAACGCGAACCTTTTTAGTTTTCGGGTCTCACCGCGATTGAAATTTGATCGTTCGGACTATTACGTTTGTTTAGTGACGGTAGTTAGTCCGGTCGAATTTCGAAAATTTCTCGTCTTCCCGTCCGGAAGCCAAAAATGTCGCGGAACATTAATCGCGTCACGGCCGTCTACCGCGACCGTCGCTTCAATATATCAACGCCGGCTATTAATAACACGAACGGGCGCCGGAGGTATTTTCCTATTTGTCACGCGATCTCCGAATAGTTTACGCGGACTGTACAAACGGTCGTTAATTCGTACGTACGAAACGTTTCGTAAATTTCGGTCGCGGCTCACGCGGATAGTTTTAGTTTGAACGTAACGTACGTATAAAAGTGCCCCCCCCATTCACGTCGCCTATTTTCGTCGTAGCCATCATTGTCGCTATCCGGTCGCCGGTTTCTTCCCGTCGTCGCGTCGGCGGTCGGCCGCCGCAACGGGACAAGGCGTCCGTAACGCCGACTGAAACATCCGGTCGTCCGGCACGGAAAACGTCGATTCGTTAAAACGCGCGGCTCCCGTCGATTACCTAGGCGGTTACGTTCGTTTTAATTAATACGTAGACGACGTTCGTTCCGTTTAAATCGGAAATAATTACGGGCGATTTCGGACCTTCAGCCGTGAACGGACGTAGGGAGCCGCGAGAATTCCGGTAATAAATTCGGACACGCGGTCGTAGTTGGAAAATCCGGAACGCGGTAATCGTCCCGGCGGGTAAAAACCGGGACGACGGGGTCGTGACGCTATCGGAAACCGTGTGCGAACGGCACACGACGTCACGCGAACCGTATCGGCGACGTTGATAATCGAGTAACGCGTTCCGTTTATTATTGTTCGTTCAGTCGGTTTCTCCCGAATCCCGTAGACGTGACGACCGATATTACGTACATACATAATACGACGCCGGCGGCCCGTTAATCGTTCGCGCGCGCGCGCCGTATTTCCAATAATAACATAAATAATCCGTCGTTCGACACGCGCCCGCGATAAACGGTAAAATAATAAACGACCGCCCTACCGCCGGGCGTTGTAGGCGAACACGGAAACGATTTTCGCGTCCGTCGAAGTCGCGCGCGCCAAATACCGGCGCAACGCGTTTTACCGTTCCCCGATTTTCCCTTTGTCGCCATTATACCCTCCACGGTCGGTGACCATCGCCGCGGTCCCTACGTTTTTCTCATTTCGGTCGCTTGGAACCGTTTCTCTAACACGGAACCGTCATTACCGTGCCCGTACGATTTCCATCGAAATCCGCCCAAGAAGGATTGTCGCGTCCGACACCCGTACGTCGAGAAAGTTTTTCAACGTTTTCCCTCCCGTCACGCCCCTATGGCCGTTTGTTCGTCGATAATAGCGTACGGCTCGCGTCGTTTCCGTAAATCGACGACACTAAAATTAACCCGAAAATTCGTCGTCCGAATCCCTACGCGATTCGAACTCCGTCCAACACCAAATCAACGTTTACTCTTCGTCTCGCGTTAGGACGTCGATCGCGAACATTTTCGACGGACGGGTACCGTAAAACGACCACTAATTCGTACAGATAGTGCCTACGTTTCCGTCACCGCCTTTGGACACTTTTTGCCACACGCCCCGCCACGTTCCACATCAAACACTAACCGTCTTTGCCGTCCGTGCGTTTCTCTCATTCGTGTAATTCCTCTCGCACACGCGCGCGCGTTCTATCCCGCGGCTCATAATCCCTCAACCCTTGGCCGTCATTCACGCGTATCCGGTAACGAAAACAAAAATACTCCGCGGCGGTTATCGCGCGCGAGATAACGGCGTAGACGCGCGCGCGCGCGTTTCGGTTGATAACGACGACAACCGTCGCCGTGGTAGGCGCGCCCGAGTCACACAACAACGACCGTCCGGTACTTTAATGTCGCGGGAACGGCCGACGTGATAGTGAGTGTAGCGCTGTCCCGCGAGTACGCGACGTTCGGTAATCGCGTCGTCTGTGTACGTGCTCACGGCGGCTCGTCCGCCTAATTCACTGCCGCGGTGCCGGCATGTCGAAATCGACTTTCAGGTGAGTGCCTTTTGGTCGTTTTTTTTTTTGCCGTTTTGTCATTCACTGTGTGCGCAGCAAGTACGACGAGTACGGTTTCGAACGGCCGGACGATTTCGATTATGGCGAGTACGAGAAGTTTATGTCCATCTATCTGACGGTGCTGTCCAAGTTTTCGATGAAATGGTCGCGTCTGGTGATCGTCAACCCGCAACTGAAGAAGAACGGTCGGCTCAAGCGGCACGTCCGCGGAGGCATACCCATTTCGCTCAGGGCTCGGGTTAGTCGAACGTGTGTTGTCCCAATGGTGGCGTCGGTCTTCAATCATTCATACTGTGTGCGTTGTTCGTTTCAGGTGTGGATGGCTGTCAGTGGCGCGCGCGTGCTCAAAGATGGATACGAGCCAGACCTGTACCGCCAAATGCTTAGGGAACCGATCGACAATGATGTCCGCAACATAATCGCGGTCGACGTGCCTCGAACGTATCCCGACAACATTTATTTCCATCGAACGTCCGAAAACCAGATGGCTTTGCGAAGAATATTGAACGCATTCGCCGCACATAATCCGTACGTAGGATACTGTCAGGTAAATTTCAAAAGCAACGAATGTATTTCGCTCGAATTTACGAATGATTTATACGTATAAATATAAATTGATGATAAATTATCGCCTAATCTACTTAGATTGATTCAACTTTAATGAATCGAAACTCAAAAGTTTATCGACGTCAGTAAATAGAATTTAGGTCTTTTTTTAATTAATAAAACCGCATTTGTTTTTCTGTCGGAAAGTGAAAGTAAACAAACTTGTTTACGTTGTTTAAAAGTACCATTTGTCAGAGTTAATCGTTTACAAAAAAACAGAAAAACTCACCGTTTTATAATTTTACGTTATAGTTTGATATATTTCAATGTGTATATTTTTATAAAAAAAAAATGTTTGATTTACACAAATATTTCTTTCAAAAAATTTGTTGATTAATATTTGTATAGATACATTGTAAAATTGAACGAAACTTTTCGTTAAAATTAATTTCGTTATTGTGAATTTTTATTTATAAAGCTAATAATTGAAAATATGTATACATTTACAGGGTCTAAATTACATAACTGGTCTATTATTGTTAGTCACCAAAGATGAAGATACTTGTTTTTGGTTACTGAGAGTGTTGGTGGAGAAAATACTACCAGACTATTATTCTAGGACCATGGATGGTGTTATTGTGGATATTGAAGTGTTTTCTCGTCTCGTGAAGTGTGTAACAGGATTCATAAATCATTTAAATTTTGCGTAATCATTGTTTCATATTCTCATTAAAATTTGCGTAATTTTTGTTTTAGAAAAAAATTCCCTGACGTGTCACAGCATATGACTAATTTAGATATGCCGTGGGCGCTGGTCGCTACAAAATGGTTCATTTGCCTTTTTGCTGAAGTTTTACCAATTGAGGTACTAAATCTTTTGACTATATATGTATAAGGACATCAGTTTGATATTTATAAAGAGATTAATTTTATTTAACTGATTTACATATTGTAATGGTAAAAGTATTATGAAAAAATTGAGGTAACTATTTAGTACCTTATATGTCTGTATGCATTACATGCCAAATTAATAAAAATCCCTCCATAGACATGAATGTTTTATTTTCAAAATTATAATTAATTTTAAAAAATACTAGTTTATCGGGTACTGAAATTTAATAAATATTTCTTTTGATTATATTTCAAATATACTCATGGCCATCGTACATTATGTCCAATTCATTATTTTACTTTATAGAATTACTTCGAATATAGACAAAATTCTGTAATTAGTTACTTAGTGTTATAACTAGTTATTTTGTTTAGTAGCTTACTTGTTCTTGAAAATAAAATAATTTTTTGTTTCGAAAATATTATTAGAGATGTACAATCATTGGTCTCGTCCTTTTATAGATTACACAGTGTTATAATTATGTCTAAAGTACTTGGGAAAACATTTATAATATAATCATTACTTGACTATGTTTCTCAATTTCTTACTAAAATCATTCGCCATTGTTAACCGTTATTATGTCCGTAATTATTATAATTTTCGAATTTGATAACACGTTATTCATTTATAACTAAAATATTTGATCATAGATTCAAAATTTGAAATATTTGTTTTTTTTATTATTATTATTTTAACCAGTTTATTAATAATAAAAAATTGCTAAACGGCCCAAATGTATTTGGTCCCATCAGCTATAAATATTTGATTGGAATTTTATATTATCTTTTGATTCTGTACATAGATTATTTATTTTTTTTTTAAAGTTTTATTTCATAAAAAGGACTAAATATAAATAAATATATTTTCATTTTTAAATTTTGACAAGAAGAATTTCATTTATTGGTAAATGTTTTCAAAGTCTCCAACATTATACTCTTTATATTGTTCGACGTATTTCATAAATAAGTGCAAATATAATTGTTTAATTTTTTTCGTTTGATTTTTAGACCACTTTGAGAGTGTGGGATTGCTTATTTTTGGAAGGATCTAAAATTCTATTCAGAGTGGGTTTAATGTTGGTGAAATATTATAGAAATGATTTGTTGGCTTGTGATGATATTGCTTCAATGTCCGAATGTTTGAAATCAGTTGTTCAGCGACCATTTCCTCTAAACTGCCATATATTTATTAAGGTATACATTTCAACAAAATTGCGCGTTTATTCGAAAAGTGATGATAATTTTTTCCTTATTTTTAGAAAATGTTCACAGACATTGGCTCATTACCCATGTCATTGATTGATGATCTACGTAAACAAGTATCTGCCGAACGTAATGCTGATAAGTCTACATACAAAAATCGAAAAGGCTAAATTTAATTATTATCATTATTTTTTTAAGAGTTTTATTATATTACCTTTGTACAGATGTATTTTTCTAGTCGTATATGTTTTACGTGGAAATATTTGGCCTATACTTAAGATTCTGTATCAAACTTTGGTTAACAAAAATGTAATCTACAAACAATAATATATTATAAAGTATTATAATTGTAAAATTGCCCTCTAAATCCATTTTTATTTTTATGGGATATTACATTTAGTGTAATATATATTATTTTCTTATTTTTAAATTTACTTTGATTAAATTGTTTTTTTATTTTTTCGTATTATAAAATGATTTATATTCCGAAAGAAAAACACTGTTCATTATATTTAAGGAGCGGCACAATTACCGAAGTTTAGAAAGTATTTTGGTAACATTCTAACTTTCAAATGTTTATGGGAGGGCAATTTTGAAAATGTATGAAAATGTTTTTTTTTTATGTACTCGACTAATTATGAATAATTGTGCCAAAGATTCCTCGATGAATCTGTATGATCAAATATTGGATTTTCAATCATTCATTAAAACAATAATTACCTATAGAGGGAGAAGCAATCTGTGAACAATTTTTTACATATCTTGATATTACACTATTGTATCTTAGTTGGCCATACTCAATTTTTCTTTTATGGTTACATGTGTATGTTTCATATGTTATGCGGATCATTATTACGTTATCATAATTGATGTATGTAGGAAAAAAGTGAAGAACTAAATTGTTATAATAAGAAAATTTAAATTATTTTAACATTTAAACCAACAATTAAATAAAAACAAATTTATATAATTACATATATATCGTTTTATTGTAAATTATACGAATGTTTTCTTATGATTTTTGTTGTTGAGATATTTTATTTACTACATTTAACAGATTAATTTTATATTGTCACACGTCGCTCTGAATAAAGTCATCAAAGTGAGAATCAATAAGCCAATTTCTATATAAATGTTTTCTCTATATTTCATTTTGGAACGAGATGATTCCCAAATATATGTTAATACAAATACAATGAGCATCATGTCGATACATTTTTGTATTGTTTTGGAATGTTTAGACACTAATTTTAAAAAATTTCGGGGCAACTCATTTTAATCTTTCTTTCCTTCAGAAATAACTTCCAAATTTTCGTCATGTTTTTAATTCGATAAGTTCATGTCCAATAATTTTGCGCCATCACATTAGTTGTGTAATATTTTCCGTTTCTAAGTGCCAAGATTTGTGTACAAGCCAAATATGTTTTTATAACTTTTGAACTGACTCGATTAGTTTGTTTTGGGCCATAGGATGAGTATGGTTGTTTTAAGTGATATAGAGATCAATGATCTGACGTTTGTATGTAATATTAATAAGTAGTAAATAATGACATTTTACGAAAACCAAGTGTTTTTTTTTTTATCTTTAAAAAGCTACCAGATAAAAAGGACGACAAATTTTTAAACGACAATTTATTAATTGTATTACTCTATTATTGTTTCGTTGTTTTATACCGAATAGTATTTATTGTTTTGTTTTTGTACCGCCCATGACGAATTAAATATCATAGTTTTACTGAAATGAAGTGTACAATATTTTTAATCGCTACTTTATGACCGACGTAATTTGTATTTGTATTTTTATTTCTACGTCGTTGGACGAAAATTAACAGTCATTTAGTCGGCGAACGTCGTCATTGTGAGACAAACCCTCTCCCCCACGTACCCACCCCAACCACGATATTAATTATTGCGCGTGTATTATAAAAATAAATAGTATTTAATACGTATCCATTGTTGGGTCAATAGCGGAACGGTTTCTGGAGCACATGGGAACGACGAGGACTAGGGGGAATTATCGCGCGCGACCTTTCCGAACAATTACTTACCGATAGTTTTAACGTTAGTGACACGACGAGGGGAAATTTCGTTAGCGAAACAAAGTTCGTCGATTCGTGTTTGAATAAGACATATAACGTCGAATGAACGACCGAACGCGTATATGTATACAATAACGTATAAATTGTTCGACATCGTCTTACAAAAGCGATAATAAACGTATCGCGGTATTAATCGACGTGTTTTTTCGTATAAATTTCGTTTCGGGACGCGAATTTTCGCGGTACACGAAGATTTTCAAGTACGCGCGCGCCCGGTACAACGCACTCATCGTGTGTGTTTCGTCGGTAAAACGACGCGCCAATTACGGGCGGGAGGTTACACAAACACTAGACCGCAATTTTAATTACGCGGTTCGTAAAGTATTTTCGGAAACGATAATATCGTTCGCGCGTCATTTTAACGCCCGTTTTGGAATCGTTCCTTGGCTACGATATTGTACGACGGTTGTTTTAGTCGCGTGTCATGAACGAACGAGAAATGACACTAAAATCGTTTAGGCGCGCGCGATTTTTCGAAGGTTCCGGCCAACTTGTCTACGGGTGTCGTCGATTTCCGCGGACGTTAAGTTAATCATAATTTTCGTTCGATCGACGCGTATTCGTGGTGCGCGTCTAGCGGCGCGCAATTCGGGCTACGCGTTCGTCGGTATTTAATTTTTAAAATCGATCGTAATTCTCGTATTTGCGTAAACGCCGAAAGTCTCTTCGCACGATGCTACAGTAACCGTACGCGAGTGGTTTCGTAAATTGTCGGTTAGCCGCGGTAAGTACCGTGCGCGTTAAGGCCAAAATACGTACTTACGGTTATCCTTAGAGCTTCCGAGTCGGGCGACGCGACTTCCCAAAATGGGCGCCCGCGCGTTAAACGTTAAAACCTTCGTAGTTATCTCGCGCGCATAACGTTCAACTTGTACGCGTTTCCGGGACATTTTAGTTCGGATGTACGAATGGGGCCATTGAGTAACCAATACGATTACGCGGATTTGTCGACGAATTTATCGGTAAAACAAACGACCCAACGATGAAACCAATCGTCGGTTTCGTTCGGAATTTACAAATTAAGCGGTACCTTCAGTTTCGACGAAACACGGCGATTTCGTACCCTCGTCAAACGTCAATTATTCGTTTTGTCGTTAAATTTACATATTTCCTTTTTGTTCGGATATTTTTTCGTTTTATAATTACAAAAACACTTTTTCGACAAAATGACGAACCGAATACGGCTTTTGGACGGTTTAATGGGAATATTTCGCTCGGTAAAGGGACGGCCGAAATGTGACGGCTCGTGGCTACGTTTCGTTCGATAACCCAAAACGGTCACGACGCGGACGAATTAAAAACGACGAGTACCGTGGTTGCGGTATATACCGTGGTTACGGTACATTCGTTTCGCTGGCGTAGTCGTTATATGGCGTTCGTAAAATGATCCTCAGAGACTTCCGAAACGCCAACTGTACCCGGCCGGCAAATATATATGGACGATTGTTCGGTATATTTAGTGTTTAGTGCTCGGAGATGGCGAAATCAAATACCGACGCTCATCGAAAAGTCCGTTCGTCGAACAATCCTCGTGTCGACCGTTGCGAGCATAGGCCCGTTGAGTGTTATAGAACAGTTTGTACACGACAACTCGGCACGTTTTCCCGTCATGGGTCGCCGCGCGCGGGCGTACTACGATTTCAAAAATACGTCGCGCTACAAGTACGAGTAGGTCCGCGTGCACAATGTGGGTCGTTGACATTTTACATGGCGGGATCGAGAGCGTACTTAAACGCGAGCCGCTCTCGCGGTATGCGGTCGTAAAACAATATTTCGTAGCGTTCGTTTCACCACGGCCGGCTGTACGTTTCGAATAACTCCGTCGCCTAGACATTTCGCCGAGTGTTTCGGTCGTTCGTTCGCCCGGTTTTCGGGTGACGAACTCGGTTTTTCGTCGAACGTAGGTAGTATAATAATAACCCGCTCAACGAAGAAACTACGTTCGTAACGCTTTTTACGTTCTCAATCACGGCGGACGTAGTTAATGGCATTGTTCCCGATACCTCGTTACCGTTTTCAGAACGAGAAAATCGCTTAAATTTAGATTTTACGTAAGAGACACGTACTTTGACGTATAGATAGTCCCGTCGTTATTTCCATCGTGTTGTTCTCGTCGCGTTGTCGATTTTCGTAAAACAATAAACGTCTATTGTCCGAAGCTCTCGAGCCTTTCGCACGGTATAGCCGATAATCAAAAAAGGTAACCCGATTCGCTTTTATCGCGAAAAATATATTCGACACGCTTCGGACCGCGTCGAATACGTAGTGTTTTATACGTGTGTGTCATCTACGGTTTCTATTTTATCCGTTAGATCGGCTTGGCCAAATGTTTCGGTACGACCGAAGCTGTTGCGTGGACGAATATGAATAAGCGATTCGGCGCTCGGGCTCGTCGAGCGAGACGCCAAGCGAACCGTTTAACGATGTCGCGTATCCTACGAGACGTCGCCGAACGGACAACCCACGACGGGACTTGTTCCGGATACGACGACGATTGTGTTGCGGTTGGGGGGACATGACCGCGCGTGTTGCCTCGTGATGTTTTCGATTCCGAAACGCCACGTTTACGATTCCGATTTATCAGTAACGTACGGTGCGCGTATTATTATCGCGACGGACGCCCCGCAATAAAAAGGTGAATCAGTCGGTCACACGTTTAATCACGTTTAAGGAGGAGGAGAGCGTCGGGCCCGTCGTGCGCGGAGCGCGAGGCGTTCAGCTAATGCGATCTCGTTAAATTGCGCCAAACCGGTACGGCGGTCACTAATTAAAATCCGCGTATCGCAATATACGTATATCGGGGGGGAGGGTGGCCTTATCTCTCGACTTATTTATAAGTTCGCGAAATAACAAACGTGTTCGCGGTTATTTTTAACGCCCGTTTTCAAAATAGGATAACCCTTTTAGAAAGGTACATCCGCGCGCGTTCAATAACGATATAAATAAAAACCGCCGACTAATACCGGCCGTGTTAGCGCCGTTCACCCGTGACTTGACCCGCCGAGGAGCGCGTGCTCGTCCTAACGTAAACGTTCGGAAAAAAAAACGAAGAAAAACTAACCGCGCGCGTATAAATACGGGCTCGGTCGTCGTCGTCGTCGTCGTCGGGTCAACCAATAAAATTCGGGCGAATTATTACGGGATCCGGTGGCGCTGGTCGGCCCGCGAAACGATCACGTGTTACACCATCGAACTTTCGTCCCGTTTCGGATTTCGCGTGGTTACCCGACGCTTGACCGGTCGCCTAAGCGTTGCGAACGAAATACCGCGTGTTCGGCTCGGGTAGGAAAATCGTACGCGTACCGTGTGATCGTACAAGTCTCGATGTAACCCGCGAACGTTACAACCCTCGAAACGAGACAAATTGTTCGACCGGTTTCGCGCAAGTCGTCGGAAACGCGAAAGTCGCCCGCGAGGACCATCGTCGTTACGTTGCGTTGCGTTGCGCTCGCTCAAAACGCCAATATCGTGTTCGTGACATTTTTCTAAACGGCCGTTAATATTTACGCGTTAACGAATCGGACGACTTTTTCGACGTATAAAATTATAATATAATAATAAATTATTTTTTACGATTAAAATCGTGTTCTCGACTCTTAACACTTACAAACTTACCGTTTATCGTCGTACGTTATCGCTCAAATACAATTCGCGATTTCGAATATATATTGTTTAAAAAACAAAATATATATATAATAATAATAATTATAATAATAATTGATTCGCGGTTTGAGCGATTAACAACAGATAACCCCGAAAACCGTCGACTTATATGTTTCGAATATAGACGCGCGCGGCGACTATCGTTTATATGGAATATAAACTGGGTCACGCGATTACGTGCTATTCGAACCGAGCTAGGACACTATTTAAGTTTGAATATTGTTCCGTGGCCGACGGTTTTCCGAACCAAACGTTCCGACGATTTCTGACCGTTCCCGTCGAGGACCGCCAGCCGGTCGTTTCGAAAATCGGACACTTTTCGTGTTTACTCTCCGATATTCGTACCGGATTTAGTTAGGGTACGGACGACGTTATAATTATCGTCGACGCTATATGTACGACGTATAAACGAATAGACACGCGCGGAATAGAACGAAATAATTACCGAACGTGTTCGGTTCGAGGTAATACGTTAGGTAATCGCGGCCGTGTAATCGAAATCGTTGTAGTCGCGATTAGTTCGCGAAAAATAACGACAATACCGCGGCGTTAAATGAGATAACGAATAACGCGATAATTGGTCGCGGTCGAAGGTCGACGAAATAAAAAAAAAACCCCTTCGAACGTACCGACGGTACGGGTGTTCGGGTGCTGAAACTTAGCGGAAGGGACACGACGTTCTCTTCAAAAATCGCTCGTCGATCCCGTCGAAATTACCGGTTAAAAAATACCATTGGCGCGCCACTAGGTCGTCGAATAAATCCGCTGGTATTTCGTCCAACGTACGTACGGTACACACTACCCGGGCGAATATCGGCAATTTGGACTCTATAGAGAAGAAACGATTGGGGTCGGGTGTGAAGCGAACGTTTTCGGTGTAAAGAGGTCGCGAGGTACCAATCGTAAATGGTACGTAAACGCGTACGCAGAGGATTTTCGTATTTAACCGTCACGCGTGTCGGATTACAAATATGCGGGAGAACGCGCGGCGTGTGTAAGTAAAGTGCGCGCGGCGTGTTGATTTAAGCTTTCGGACTATCGCGTCCGTAACGAACTTGTCCGGTCAACGAGTTTCACGAAACGTTATTTATTATATTATATCCGTGTAACGACGAACGTGTATCGCGGACGTTTCGAACAACGTTCGATCGTTAGTTTTGGGGCCAATGACGTTCGTCGCGAAGTCACCCGGGAACGGTGCCCACGCCTAAACCGGTACGAAACTCGAAATGTCCGTCGAGCGTCCGAAATGTTCGTACAACGTGCGTGTGACGGTCAAGAGGAAACGAAAACGATCGACAATACTTAACGTGATGTACGCGTACAACGTAACACTATTACGGGTGATAGGTCTCCGCGCTGTTTTTTTTAATTAAGTTATTAATTAACGCGCTTATCTTCGGCGTGCGCGAATCACGTTCATGTAATACAGCGGTGACTAATAAATGGGGCCAAAAAATGACGAGCCCGTAAAATTAGAAATACAAACAACGTAGAAAAGGGATTTTTCCCGTTATCGTTTTATCGACGGTACGTGGAACTTCCCGGCGGATTCGATTTTTCGCCACCGCGCTCGCGTGTTTTTAATACGGCGATCCCGTTTGGTTCTTTGGGAAATCGTCGCTACGTCAATAATCGCGTTAGGTGGCGCGTGAACCTTTTATCTAGACACTTTTGGCCAGTTTGAGATCGGTGCGGACCGGAGCGCGCGCAATGACTTTAATCGGACGAGTGGTTAGCGTTAACATTCCGGCGGTACGCGAACAGCGCCGACGTTACCGCGTTTTTCGGATACGGTCGGCACGGTATTGATAACCGCGGACTCCGAACGCGCGCCGATATAAGATCGATCGCCTTTCGTAGGCGTTACACACCGTCAACGTTGTCTGCCGGCAATCTAAGTACGCGCGATCATCGTCGGTTAAGCTATCTCGGACGAATTGACCGGGGAGGGGAAAGACTGTGTTATTTTTTCAACTCGACGTAGGACGGTCGGACAATCCGTAAGGTCGTAACGTTTGGCGTGTTTCATAATTGGCCGTATCGTGTTCGGCC
>JAIPRN010001913.1:0-37441 GCA_025469175.1 Geopemphigus sp. TES_GeoC_2020 | reverse complement strand
ATTTATATATATATATTACGATTACCGACGAATAATAATAAGAATATTCGTGAAATAATGGATTACAAAAAATAATCGGATGTTAAAAAACCTGCGTTAACTTACGAAATTAACAATAATAGTATTATATTAATTTGCTTCTAGAAATAACATAATAAAACGTACACTTGAACAGATTCTCGGAATATGTTAACTTCTAATTTCGTGAATGCATTTTAGTTATTAAATGAAATGTATTTTACCTTTCGTAAGTTTGAACGAAAAATGTATATAACGTTATAATATGTTATACATTATTATATCTAAGGAGAAAAATAAGTCCAATGTTCAAAATATTGATACGAATAATACGAGAATAATATATTAAAAATCGTTACGTACGATAAATACATTTAGAGTGTCGTTTAGATATCAATTATTTTCTGATAAAATACTTTTCGATATATAATATCAAAACGGTCATTAATGAACGTCGGTTAAAATATATAGAATAATTATTCTATTCTATTATTATATTAATTACTCATACATTGCAACATAAATATTATTTTTAACAAATGTGAATAGTGACGTTCTATAAATTAAGTACCCGAAACATTAAAGTCGTATAAAGTTTTAAACAATTATTGTTTGATGCTTATTTGTGTTTTGTAACTATTAGTACGTATATTTCAAATTATTGTTTTTTCTCGAAGAATGGTAATTGAAAACTGCATGGAATGCATGTTATAATATTTGTGTTGTATATATGTATATACAATGTCCGATAAATTTGGTAACACCATAAGGTCGGGCGCATATTTAGATATGAGTGTAATAGAGAAGAGAAGGGTGGCGCAACGTTCGCAAAATTGCGTTACCCATGCGAACGTATATTCATCGCAATCGTCGCCGCTGTATCAGTGAAATAAATAGTGTTGAAATCAAGAGCACTACGGTAGTGGAATATTTAATATATTTTATTTCTGAATTTTATTTCGACGGCGAATTGGCTTTGTTAAATTCGCCAACGAAATTAAAAAAATTGTATAAAAGTGAATTAATTTATCTTTTTTTAACTTTAGTTGATCGCTGATGTTTTCCCATATATCATTTTTTACCTTTTCATTCGTATAATCAATATGATTCATGTCATATATGGCACTGTAATGACGAGCGTCCTTAATGATTTTTTCTTCCGTGCCGATTTTTAATGGAAACAAAATTGTCCTGCGCGGAACAATTGCCATAAACTATGTCTTGAATACTACGAAATGCAAGCTGACATAAACATAGTATTATTTTGTCTCGTTTTGTTTTTCAATATGCGATCCAGTAGATCACAAAAATTACTCTGCGCTATCCTACACTATGTTACGTTACCTGTGTTTTAATGTGTGCTCGAGCTAACCATCTCTGCATTAAAAAGCAATCGTTAATTCGGGGTTATTCATAAAAACTATCGATATTACAATATGATAATTTAAAAAGAAAAACGTTTAAAAAATTAAAATTTTATTTTTGACTAAAAAGAACAATTTCCTTTTTGTTTTCTATAAAACAAACTCAAATTAATAAAATTAGAACAGGTACAATATACGATCTTCGTTTTGTAAACAAAAAACAAAAATAGCTTATTGTTAATTCAATTTGAACCCTAACTTTTTTATAATATATTATAAAACCAAATTGCATTTGTTGCAGGTGTTCAACTATAATAATTCAAATGGATAAATTAATTGATACTCAATTGTTCAATGTTCCTAATTTCAACAAATGAATTCTTCTAAAATTATAATAATTTAATAACCGCGGTAAATACGAATCTGTCTTCGTGTTTTACATATATAAGGTGTTCAAAATAAAAAAAATGAAATCTGCTCTGATCTAAATTAATGTTCTATTTAATTTTAACAATTTTTCTCTTAAGTTGAATAAAAGACTAAAAAGGAATGAAATAGCTATTTTAAAATATTCCAAAACGAAATTCCACTTATATTTTCGAAACGTATATAAATAAAATTTCGTTTAGACAGCTGTCGAAAAGAAGGTATTCAAAAATATTTGTTCGTTACACCTATGATTATATAGCGTTACGAGACTCGTGGTTTAGACTGTAAATATTTGTTGTTCAAAATCATTTTACAACCATTGAGGCGTTTTATAAACTACGTTCCATCAATTCATACAAAATATATACACGACTATTCGAATCATGTCTATACGTTCACTTCTAGACGTTACTTACACGGACATTCGAATTTCGTTATATTTGCTACTGAAATAACACAAAAAACAAAAATTAATATAAAACAAAATAAAACAAAAAGAAAACAGAATAGGACAGGAAAATGCAGAATATAAGTCGAGAGTGAGTTTCTTGAAGATATATTACAGTTGATGTTCGGGGTCGTGAGTCCGAGAATTATTTAGGAGCATAATGAAAAAATGACATAATGGAATACGTCATAATTATTAATAATAGAATTAATAATCTAATTTATTCAATATCAGATAAATGTAATCTCTTATCTAGCCGACCGTGTTCGAATTTTTTGGTTTGGAGACACAACAGATTGTGCGAAGGATTGAGAAATAAGGTTCGGTTGGTGCCTTCGCTTCCCGAAGTTACCAACAATGTTAAAAGAACCAAAATGCAAATATGTTAGTAGTGAGTACCTGCACTTGTCTCTCAGAATATTGACTTCTTGAAAATAGCTAAAGATCTTAGCTTAAAGATCCTTAAACGCACCGTGCATGCGCTGACGAGAGATTTCTCTCCGCTGCTCGAGAAGTCAAGAAACTTTTCTCTAGAAGACAAGAGACTTTCCTATAGCGTTCGGTAAGACTATAAGCATCTCTCTGGTGAGTTTCCCGCTTTCCTTTGCTCACTCTTCCTCTATACTGGGTGAAAGAGTTTCCTTTGCTCGGCTTACCGCTTTCTGCTCCACGAGGAACGTAATTTTTGAGTTTATATAATTCGTGTGGTCACACTCTTATAGAAATTTGGTTCTGCGGTGTTTGTGATGTCGACCGTAGTAATTATATTTTTGGATCCCATTCTTGGGGTATTTACAGATATCGTTAATTTTAAATTATAACACTAAGCCATCTGTATGATATTCTTACGTTTTATTACTTTATGAAGGGTATTGTAATAACTCAAAATTAAAAAGAAAACAACTAGAAATTTCGGGAAAAAAGACCATTTAATTACCTATAAGTAGGTGTTAGGTAAGAGTGGGAGATGTGTATAACTTTTAATGAGTTATTACTTAGATTTACTTTTGGGATCATGAATTCGAGAAATATTTATTAATGTTGATATTAATTATCAAATTCTATTCGATCCTATCGATTTGAACGAATTTAAAAAGAAATACTTGTAAAGTTGACTGAGAAAATATTAGGACGGTGAGTTTGCTTATGCAACTTCACTGTAAATGAAAACAAGTAGAAAACCTGGTGCAGAGAATAGCCCTTGATCCCCGGAATATCAACTCCTGCAACTTGGTGACTAGTAGCGGGAGTGCGCGCAAATTCTAGTGAAGATGAAAGTTGTCTGTCCTCCGTGGGAAGACAGATGTCATCCGGTGATCTTCCGACTGATTGACTGACTGATGCTAGGGTGTAATTTTTGTGTTTTATAACAGATTTGTCTAGCTATATTATTGCAATGTGGTGGCCGACTCATATTAAATTTCATGAAAATGGGCGTATTGTGTTTTGCATTTTTGTTTGTTAATTGTTTTATTGTTTTTCGATATTTCTCTATTTGTTTAATAAGGAACACGTATTTGTTTGATTTGTGCTCATAAGCATGATATATGTTTTTTATATAGCTGTGTAATTATTGTAAGCTTTTTGTATAGATAAAATGTGTTAATTTTGACGTTATCGTGGGATTGCATCTCAGCCTCTTTTTTTCGCGCTATATGAGATTTTTGTCGATATTTTATTAAAGTATGGCCGGTATTTCAAAAAATTCAATAGTCGTTCTATTATTTATTAGTGTCATTTTTCAATATATTATTATATCAATTTATATCGAAATATGTTTATAGTATTAGTTTCTACAAATATGATATTTGTGGATATTATTACAGTACAAGGTGTTTGATCGAGCCGTGTGTGGTCGGACGATTTTCTTTAATGAATCTCTGACCCGTATGGTCGTCATCTTTAATGTATGTTTATATTTATTAATTTTAAACGTGCTGTATATACAATTTCTTCAATTTCTTATGATTCGTTAACCGTTAGTAATATAGATGGTATTCTCAGAAGATTGAGAGACAGTTCATTTTTATTAAAAAAAATTGTATAATTGTATATTTTACACGGAATAAACTAAATTACGATGTGCATGTATATCATAACACTACAAGACATTTGTTTGATACCATAATATTCCTCCAGTTTGTCCGGAATTATGAAAGTTGACCGTAGTATATGATAGGCGTTTGGAATATTATATTTGTATATACATGCACGATGCTATCCAGGACGAACGACTCGCAAACATAGTTGAGAAGTAATAAAATACGCGCTCAATTGATCATGGTACGTTTGCGGACAAAATACAAATACTTGACGTAGAAATGTAAGGCGTACAAAGTATACGCGTGAATTATAATACGGAAAAGTTTTCATATCGGATTCGCAACAACTATCAGTGGCGAGTGATACGGGACGGTGGAAGGGGAGTACGAAAATTGTCGAGTGAATTATATTCAGTCAAAAGTCGCATAGAACTGTCCGTTATATAACATTCATTCGTCATATCGTGTGCGAAATAATGTCCCCACAAACATGGCACAAAATGGGGAGAGTCGATCGCGTCTGCTATATATGTTATATTGGAACATATGCGAAAACTTTTTTGCTCCTCTACTTAGACCGTGCTACGCAGCAGTCAACTGGCAATCAAGTTTTACACGCGCGTGTTTTTTTAACTACACGTTGTCAACATTAACCCTTTCTTAACGTCCCCTCCCCAAACGGAAGGTACAACCCTTAGATGGCCGATTTCGAATCTGATATGTCGCGACCGTTGACCTTTCTCCACACGAATTATCGTCGACTTTCGGTATTTTGTCAGCCCTCCCACCCATCTTCTTCCGCTTATTGTCTTACTGTTACGTAATACTCCCACTAGCCCGAATTGTGGCCAATAATCGAATTCTCCTACAATCAGCGTGTAAACACTATAATAAGAAAGTGGATTTTTCCTATTGTAACGATCGTAGTAATAAGTGTACGAAAATGACTGACGTTTTTTACTTCCTTATTGTTGGTACGCCGTTACAATAACATACGGACCGACGACGTTGAGAAAACAAAATAATCCGGATTTCCAGAAACCAGCAAACTCGTGTTTCGTTATTTTTTTATACGCGAATATTATTTTAAGGAAGTGCAAGTCGTACAATAAATATACAAAAAATAATATAATCTTGTTATTTATTTGGTTATTATATTGAACGATGCAAACGCGTCCAAAGACCACGCGTGTGTGCCACCACGTATATACACTCGCTATACAGATACTACTTAAACTTTTCACGATCCGAATACATGATTTCACGTAGGTTTTATTATCTCCCGTTAAAGGGTATTCATACTATAATATTGTATGCAGTACTTTACTTTCCGAATTACGTTGTAACCTATAAAACAAACTTTAATGCGGATTTAGTATGGTAATAGTAATCGTTTAGGAAAATGATTCCTAATTTCATTTCGATAACGAAATGTCGAATTTCGATGGATTAATAAATACTGAAAAGATAAACTAATTTTTACAAATATCAGTTCGTTTACGAATTGAATAGTATTGAATTCGTGTGTATAACCCTATGATAACGATTGATCGACAAAATATATTTAGTGCTATATAGTAACAGATTCGTCATTATATATTTTTTTACGTTGAAAATACGTTAGTTTATCGATTTATTGAATAATAAATTTTGACTATGTAGTGACTGTAATACGTAACAGTTCTAAAACACGTTCAATTTCAACCATCTTGATTTTCGTTTATTTCGTTATATTATAAAAAGTACGAACCCAAATACTTACAATATTCACTATCAATTATAATTATAATTTTGCTACCATAAACGCGTGTTATGACTTTTAATAAATTTGCTTTTACTCGACGTTCTTACACGTTTTTATTACAAATAAATGCGTAATCTATGCAAAAAACCTACAAATATCATAATTTTTAAATATCTATACTTACGTGAGTATTACGTTATTATATATACAATTAATTAGTTGATGAAAAATCAATATTAAAAATAATTTGAATCGGAGAATTTTAATTGTATTTGCAAATGAAATGTTGTTGATCATTTAAAACAAAATTAAATTTACGCAGTCGATACTAATATTTCGAATTCAATTTTATTTATACATTTATATTTTTTTAAAAATATAAACAATTGTAATGGGTTAGTCATGAAACTAATCAACCAATCGTCATGCAGGGCAAATTATTGGACAGGTGTAGATGTGGTTTCATTTGAATATATTTATAAACAATCGAGATATTAACTTTATTAAGATACGCCAAATTCTTATACATTTTTTATTTGTTATTAGCTTATTTATTTTTCTTTATTGTATTTCCGTGTTTCGTAGGTTGTTTTATGCATGTTTTTTATTTGTAGATTTTTCGTTGGCTTGAGAATTTGTTACGTGATGGCTGTTAAAGAAAATCTAGCGTTGGTCGGTCTACCATCGGTGCTAAAAATATGCGTTTATCTTGGATGTGCAAAAAATAGAAAATAGGGAAATATTCAACAAAAGATTAGTGGCCGTACATTTAACACGAGGTCGTTAATTTTTAAAGTCCTTAAATTCGTCCAGATATTCCGCATATAAATTTGACTTGAAAACTGGTGTATCTATAATTTTATTGAGGAATTTAAACGCGCCAAAATAATGTAATGATATAACAATGAGAGGGCGAACCATGCCATAGAGTATTATCGAAGCTGAAATTCTCACTGACTCGGCCCAAAGTTGAGTTATTTACATTTCCACAAATCCTACGATTACAAATGAATATCCTTTTAAATTCGAATGCGCCCTATTTTTTATGAAGCTTTGCTTGCCTATGTCCATCAACAAAGATCAAGGACAAACAATGTGGGCTGCAAGCTCAGACGTAATGACCCTGTGTTTTGGTCACGGACAATTTTATGTTGCTTGCTCATACGTTAGTTCTTCAAACAACTTATATGTCTACTTATCTAACCAAAATACTACAAACATTGTTTACCCAGAAATATTATAAACCTACGTGTATATTTATATATCCGGCAACTTTTTTTAATACATGTAAGTTATGTGTGTTTTTCGCCGAGATAATTTTTCATTTTGAATAAGTAACGTTTCAAATATTATATTTATTTAAATTTCATATTATTTTATCTTTATCGTTATCAAGATCTATAATTTCAACACTGACAACGTCGGGTAACTACCTGCTCTTATATGTATATATATTTAAAAATAATTCTAACAACTTGTTTTCAATTATTTACTAATTCACTTTTCTTATATTCCAATGATCATCGTATGTAGTGACGTATTCTGTAAATATTATTACATTTATTAGTTATAATAATTGATAATCATCTAAAGCGATATAATTTTAATAATATTTCCTACGCATTATCCTATATATTCAAATTATGGGTTCAAAAAATTATTATATCAATATACCTGCCTTTAATTTAATCATTCCAACAAGTCAACATAGCTTCCGTTATATAATACTTATCTCAATTGATTTATTAATATTTCATATTGATTTAGCGTTAAAATTATAAAATACAGATCAGAGTTACGTGGCAGATAATGATATAATAGGCGTTTAACACTGCAGATTATGATTTGTAAATAAAATATAGTTTAAATAATTCATTAAAAAAATTAAGAATATCGGTTCGGTGTACTTTCTGACGACCCATAAGACTTTCAGCCTTTTAATTTTTCGATTTGGTAAGAACTAGAATAAAGTGTTTTTAAAAGCCGAATTATTATTTGTGATTTATTTTTAATTAGACAATAGTACTAATTTTAAAAATTAACAAAACATTTGTTGTGTGCGATTTCTGACATTTTGATATTGATAACTATAAATCATTTTTTAAAACGCGTTATATAAACGTTAATAGGTTTAGTCAAATTCGGTTGATATAGAGGGAAAAGTGTTATTTCAATCGTTTTGTTGATAAGGTTGTTGCGGTTATTGTATCATTAATAATAAATATACATGTAATATTATTAAATATTCTATCGTTCAAATATTAAATTCATCAATTATGTAAAAACTACGAAACAAATTAGGATTTATTAAGCGAATGTAACAGAAATTATTTTCAATCTACAGTTTTTTATCGTTCTTTGTTTTTCTTGGAATAGAATTTTGAAACCTTTCGACGGAACATGGAATTTTAAGTAGATTTGGAAACAAAAGAAATATCATTTTTTAAGATTTACCGTACATAAGTTTACTATACCGGTAACAAGCTTTTATGTCATTTATAATCAAACTCAGTCTTATTAGTCTGGCTAACGACAATTGTTTATAAAATACTAAACAATAATAGACCAAAAAACTTTCTAAGATACATTTTTGCGCTTCCCCGCGTAATGTCCTTAATCATACTTTTCTCCGCATAAAATATCATCGCCAAAATTGTAGTCTCTATGTTCCGATTAATCGGTTGTTGTAATTTATTTTAAGCTATAAAAATATTACTATTCGAATTACGATTAGAGTTTATCTTCACGATATTAAATAATTAAAATAAAAAATTAACGCGTTTTTATAATCTATGGTATAACTTTTAAAAATATCCATTTTTTTTATATTATTATTATATAATGATTTTAATTGAATAATGTGTGCACCTATTTCTATTAAATATAACGTTAAGTATCATATATATTAGATATCTGGTCATCGAGATGGTATTATTAACGAATAATTAAATATTATTTAATTAATTATTTCTTTTAGTTTTACTTATTATTATATTAACATTATAAATTATCACAAATTATATTATATTTATTAATATCGCTATAATTTGTGTTCGAACGTTATATAACTTATAAGAAAATTATAAATAAAAAGTATTTAATATATATTTATTATAATTAATATATATTTATTTAATATTTGATATAAAAATAATTAAAAATATTAATTTAAAAAACTTAAAGTTCTCTATACATTTTCAATAAAAATCGGTTGGTATAAACATTAAATTTTTAGCATAATATATTTTATATTGTTATGTGTTGGTGGAATTGAAGTAGATTTACAATTTCCTTTGTATAGTACTATTATTTTATTTTGCAAACTTGGTTAATCTATTCATGTTTGTTTAATATTGCACGATGGTTTTAATTCTATATACTTAGGCCAGGATAATACTCAATTAACCACAACTCGGATGTGAAAATATTAAATTGCTGTTTTTGTAAAAGTATACGGAAATTAGATTCTTCCGATTTGCTTTTATGTAGAAAAGTCAGTGTTGAAATATCCCACAAAGGCTCGATAAGTTTAAATTAGTGAATCCCTACAGTGGCGTATATGGCTATTTGTTTTTATTTCGTAGAAATGTATAAAGGCTATTAGTTTTTTCTAATATCATTATTAAAATAAAATGCATAATATTTATTAGAATTATATTCATATAGGTATATTAATATAATTTATATTGGTACATCTGATAATTTAAGTCATAATACATTTTCGGGACAAAAAATTATTTTTAATCACAACGTCGGCGTTTTGTATTTATATTTATTGTGTAAAATCTGAAACCATAGTGTGTGAATTTTAAAAATATATTATTAAATATTTTCTCAAACGACAAAAAGTTTATTTTCATTTACGGTAGTTTTAGAAACTGAAATTAAAATAAATGTGTAAGCTTTTTAGGGTCAAGAAATTATAATACTTTTGAAGTCGTAACGGGAATTTTTAATTTCTTTTAATTGGTCTATATAAAACTAAAAATTATTTATTAATATTACATATTATATTATGTACTATAATGATTTCAACTTTTTTTATTTTATTTTCTGACCTAAATGTATATTTACAAGCAAGTGCTCCACATAAATAGCTTTAAAATTATTTTATATTAATTTTCAGTACCTCCAGATATTTTGGACTACCCAACCAGTACCGATATGGTGGTGAGGGAAGGTGGTAATGTCTCAATGCAATGTGCAGCATCCGGTTTTCCAACTCCAAGTATTACCTGGAGGAGGGAAGGTGGCGATTTGATCTCCATAAGCCCCGAGTCAGACGGTGAGTCGTTAAAAATCTATACAAATTAATCCGGCACATATTTTGTATAATATTGAAAATTGTCTAAACAAAATTGTTCGTAAATACGATTATTATTTTTGCGCCATTCTTTTCGAGAAATTCAATTTAATTTTAAAATCAAAAATTGTATTTATAAAAACGTTGATCATTAAATATTATGAGCTGTAGTGAATATTTGTCAATTTGAGATTAAATATATCATACAGTATCTATAGTTAAACTGCGTTTAATGAACATAAAAATTCTATTATAAAGCTACGAATGTACGTTGATCAAATTTAATATTTAAACGTGTCGGTGATTTAATATTTACTATTCAAATTAATAATTGAAATTGTTTTAGTTTTCTTTTATTATTATCTTGTGTGTGACTCCGGGATCTACATTTTTTTAATTTCGGAAAAAGAGAAACTTATAGAGTACACTTACTACAAAATAATACAATTACCATTTTGAAAATTTAGTTCGTTTAAGCTTAATGGGATGGGTTGCACATTGGTGTTTGCAAACTTGATATACGATAGGGCAAATATTTTATAAAAATCCGTAGTCCTTTATCTTATTCTATAAACGATTGCGTTAAGATAAAAACTACTGATATACGTTATTTGAATCAAATTGCGGCTGTATAATTCTAATATTGCTGGGGCTAGTAATTATGTTAGTCTTAATTTTCTTTCTGTTCTCGAATGTTGTATTTCAGTATTAACGCTGATGATGTGTGGGTAATAATTCATATTCAATCTTGATATAATTTATGAAAAATATCGATAATAATTAATATTTTAAATATTTTCTTATATTGTATTGGTTGACCAAAACAGTCTATGATGTATTTTTGATGTAAACTTATTTCGATTATTTAATTTAAGAAAAAGGTCATAATCGATTACTATTTAACGGTGAATTTTCTTGGAAAAAATAAACAAAGGCTTTATAGAAAATATTATAAATGTAATCTATATGTAATAGAAAACCGGTTTTTATGGGCTCTTAATATTTTTGTTCTCGTGATCTGCGTTAAACCCACTAAGATCAGTAAAAATTTTTCTATGGATTAGGTGAACGTTTTACGTCGAATTTTTTCTCTTAAATATCACGCGTTTGTCTACAGTTTTACCACAGAACTCGCTAAATTTACTTTGAGACAAAGCATTATTTTATTTACTAGATATTACGAATTCGTAGCTGATTATCCTATGTTTTTTGCGTAGTATGCCTAACGATCACTGATGGATTTCTTAAGTACTCAATGACATAAAGTAGTTGGTGATGATTCAATAGCAATCCTCCATTGCTTATAAAAACTTATAACGAAAGAAACGGAGAAGATTAATGAAGATTGACCCTTATTCCTTAGGGTATACTAGTTCGTTTAGGATGTCGAATATTTGTTTACAGAAGTAGGGGCAGAAATTTAAGTATCTACTCTGATTTTTTCTAATTTTTTCCAATTTCGTACCAAATTATTTTGAATTAAACATATGTAAATTAATTTTAGAATTTTGTAATGAATTGTGAAAATTAGATCGCTGAATTTTGGTGACTGTGCATAGACACACACACACACACACACACACACACGCACTCATATATATATATATATATATTTACAAATTTTGTGTACTCGTTTTGTTTGAATTTCATATATTTGAGCTATTCAAATTGTATTTAATTATTTTCTAAATTATATTAAGCCGTTTCGGAGAAACTCGATAATTGGATAAATTTAATTGCAATATAAAAATAACATATTCAAAAGTTATCGTGATAAAAATATTTTCAAGAATTATTCGTTTTCGTACACTGTGTGAATAATATTTTGAGTTTATATCTTATTTCAAATTTTAATATATATAAACATTTTTTGGATATTAAATATAATTTCTGAATGGAATGGAATATTTAAAATTACAATATTTATGGTTTGCGTAAAGTGTTTATTTTAAAAACATGATAAACTTATTTCTAAACGTAAGGTATATAAAAAGGCATTAAGGTATATATGGTTTTAAAACAATTATCGAGTGATTGATATTTATGATTAATTGTATTAACGTAATACATTAATTTAATGTATCAAATCGTCATATACGATATACATTATTTATTATTTAATTATTTAATTCTATTATATAATAAAATTTTTAATAGCATAATTTATGAAACATTTGCAAGCCATTAAACTTTTAAAAGAATACTCGAATTAAATTTATTATTTTTCTTGAATAATTTTCAAAACTCTTTAGTACTCAAATGTACAAAACTTATTTTATAATTATTAGAAAATAAATACTGACAGTAAAGTAATTTGTATAAATTGTATTTTAAAAGATTTGTGTATAGGCGGGTATATTTAAATAAAATGGGGTTTCATTTTAGTATTGAAACGTACTAAAACGTGTTATTTTGATTACAATTGTATTCATGCAGTTTAGTTTCTATTCCTAAATATATTTCATATAGGTACATAATTAAGATCGAGTGAAATATCGATTAATTAATATTAATTTAATTATTAACATTAATTCTAATGTTATCTTTGAATGAAATAAGTTTATCAGTTATTGGAATATAACTAAATAAAATCGTATAATATATGATATAACATTTTATTAAACGTAATCTCTTGTTTTGGATATTTTGCCCATCGATATTTTGCACGTAAATATTTTTGCTAGTTAGAAATATTGGTCAAAAAATATCGTTACAAAAGAATCCAATCAAAACACAATGATTGTTTATTTCTAAGAACGAGTTATTTTTTAAATTTGTGTGTTTATAACCGATGATGTAAACAGATAAATACGGATAAATGGCGACGTATTTACGGATGTCGACCTCCTCCACTTCGCCTATCAAAGAAAAGTTTACAAAATAGTATATACGGCCGAAAATTAATGTAATACTTATATTTATATTTATAAAATACCAGTATAAAGAATATTTAGAAATTGGTACTCACCATAAACGCCATGACATAACTACGTAGGTAAACAGAAGGTTGATATTATGTTTGTATTTGATATATATTTTGTATATTTTGTTATACTAGAAAGATAACCAAAATTAAGGGTTTTTACGTGTCATCTTTGTTACTGTCCTTATATAGTCGATGTTTAATAATAACCCCAAATAATTATAAGCAAGAATTTTTATGTCGCTTTTAAATTTATTTGTTATCGATTTGTTATTTTGTTGAATTTATTTGTTATTATATTAAATTTATTTGTTATCGACTTTATAACAGTAGAAAGATATGATACAAACGTGTTTCTAAATTTTAACAATATAATTATTAAATCATAACTCAGAAGTATTAATTATAATATTATTAATTATCACCCTATACCCTTATGTTTTATATCCTATATCATTATCCCTATATCCTATTACTCTTATTAAATATATAATACAAAAATTTAATTTAATTACATTTTTGGACAATTTGAAACCTTTCCGTTGAACATTTTTCAAATACGCTACTCTTGATATATAATATCTTCAGAAATTCTAATATTTATTTATTTGAAACAATTTTGAGCTTGGTTTTAATTCAAAATTGTATTTAAAAATCATTAGACCCATTTCATCGTATTGACTCGATTTATGCCGTTCGATACAATTCAAAATGTGAGAAAATATGTTTGGTTTGAAAACATTTTGTGACGAAAATAATTTAATATGAAGATATTTTTACCGAAATATAATATTATTTAGAATAAATTTCTGAAAATGTTTTGTATATTTGAAAAGTCAGGCTTCGTAGGCTACACTGATAATGAAAATTGAAAAACACATCGAACAAAATTATTAATTTGAGAGTCTTTTTGTATCTAACATTGAATTTCTGTACAGCGTGTAACTTAAGTAGTTGAACGTTATATTTTTAATGATTACGGAATTATAAATAAACTCGGAGAAAAAAATCGTTTTCTTATATTTTTACGAATAGTATTTTTAGGACGATTTTAAATTTGCAATTTTACACGCGTACCAACAATTTATTTGCTTTTAAATATACAATTTTTTTTTAATAAATACTCGTTATGTTCATTGATTTAATAATTTCGGTAATTAAATAAATAAATAAACGTTGGTTAATTATGTTACTAAATATGACAGTTTTAATGTTTTTAAATTTAGTAAATAAAAAAATATTTTTTAAACCAAAATGCTGAAATAATTTTCCATTATCAGAATGATTTTTATTTCGTTTCTTTGAATATTTTATAAACATATATAGACAAGGTTAGATTGAATTCAATTACTTTAATGAAAACAAATCCTTATTTTTATTAAATTTGAATACTTTAAAAGGTCATAGTATAGAACATAGTAAACAATATTTACATTTTGACCACTAAAATATTCCAAAAAGATAAACACATTACACCAGAATTTATAAAAAAAAACATAAAATAATCCATATAATTTTTTGATACAATCGTATGTTAGTAAAATTTAAAATTATCCGTAGCAAATAAAGATAGACATATGTTTGTAATTTTGATGAAATTTTAGTTTATCGTTCTTTAATCATTTAAAAGTCTTGTAACATATGCCCTATGTTATATATATATATATATATATGTATAGATTAATAAGCTTATGAAGAATTTCGTTTCGTAACATTTTTTTCGTTCGTATGTATAATTGAGTAATGGATTTGACTACATGAAAACCATATCTGGTACTGTTGAAACGAGCGTATCATTCTTATATACACATTATATATTATTATTATTATTCGTGTACTTGTATAATGTATTAATACACTTGCGCATATTCCGTACTCACATTTTGGTAATATTCGAATACTATGAAACTTATTATAATATAATACTTATTATTATACTGCACCAATAAATTTTTTACGGCAACTCATTGGTTGGACGTTAAAATAATATTATTCAAAAAACCGACGACGTCACTTATTTGTGCCTAAAATACATAATTTATTTTTAAAAATATATAGACGTTCACTTCTATTTATTATGGACCACGCACACCTAAGCGCGTAATCTCCGACGAGGATTTCCAGAAATGACCATAAGCCAAACGTCATTTACTCCTTTTCACCACGCTTCAAGAATATCAGAACATGATAAAGCCTGCATACACGGCGTGATATGATGAGGATCGGAATTTCGATTTTTATTTTCATTTTTTTTTATGTCTGTTAGTCAGTGAAAATTTCACGTGTTCACGGGTAATCACCAACATATACAACCTTTATTATTTTCTCGCAGTATTTTATAGCGTACTTTAAACGTCATGGCGTTACTCGTTGTATTTTCTTATTATACGCAGAAAAATTATAGCTCACTGATTTTGATGAATGTTCGAAATCAAATCGAAATTATTGAACGTTTCACATTCCGTAAATTTATATTTATTATAAGGTATAAATATTATTTAACAAGTTGTAAAATATACACCCTACATATACTTCAACGAGTTAAATTCGTGATTCGAATTAAATTTCTATTTTTCTGATAAACTATAAAATTCTTTCAATCGAAATTTCGCTATATTTCGTACAAACCCATTTTATATTTGTTAATTGTAAACTTATAATTCCAATTCCAATAATTGTTTACAATTTTGATACAATTAAAATACACTTTTAATAAATTCGTTGGATTTATTGTAATTGCATATTTCAACATGATATATAATTTCGTGTAATGAACTTAGAACAAATTATAATTTTAGACAAACAGCAAAACTATATACAACGAATATTTATTAAAAAGGTATCAACTTAGTTGTTATTATGTTAGTAAGTTGATTTTTCAATAAATAATATTCGATATATTTTTATTGAGGTTTATTTAACATTTATAAAAAAACTGTTTCCACAAACAGTGACAACGAAGTTAATTTCTTTACTTAAAATAATTATCTTTAAACTATAACAAAGTTAATTCGTTTAATTTCAATTAGTGAAAATATCTGTTTCGTTTTAAAACATTATAGGTTAAATATGTGTATTTGCATATTTCAATGAATTTTTATTAATTCTTTAGTCCTATGATAACAAATGTTTTTTCCAGTAAATCAGGTTTTCAAAGTTTTGGAATTTTAAATTTTTTTAGTAAAAATAAAACGGAATTTTCCCTTATATATACCAAATGTACGTATCATTCGTCGTTATGGAAGGGATTTTAACAAATACGTCGATGTAATAAATATAGAATTTTTACTTCATTCGTTATTAAATATTATACATCGTATATTATATTAATACAAGGAAAGGCCATATGTTCATCATATTAATTATGGATTTATCAAAACGTACTAACCCAAAATATTGCGAAAAAATTGATAATCACGTCTAATTCTCAGAAGCAAAATATTGTTTCACTTGAACACACCTATTTATCTTTAATTCTAAACAACTCTTTCGTACACATTGGTACAATATATATTGTTTATAGCTACTTTCAGCGTTACACACACACACACACATATGTATATATATATATATATATCTTGACTTAGAAATACGATGGTCAATAATTGATATTACATATATAAAATATACGCAAATTTTCTTTATCGTGCATTTGAAATTAGCAATTCTGTCTTTTGGTCTATATTTTATCGTATATAAAAGTCCTCGAACGTAACGATTTACTCTCCTATATATTTATGTAATATTAACGAAAGTAGATTATTTGAAGATAATATATTCTTTTCTATGTTACATTGGACAAAAATTGTAATGAAAAATATCAGTAAACAGAATATATCAGATATTACACTGAAACGTTGGGAAACTAAATGATATTTTAAAAATTCAACGAAGATAAAACGTGAACATTAAGATAAAAATGTATGGCAATATATAATCAAATATATATATATATATATATATATATATATATATATAATTTCAAGCACGTTTGTAAAATGTGTCTAGAATGATCTGTCACTGGAATTCAATATTATTGATTGAAATTTTTCTTAAAGCTAGTCGGTATGACAAACGAGAATCTGAAAAATTCCTTACCAATTCAAACGATGATCAGAAAACTTTTAAAATGAATAAACATATTGTTGTTATTAAAATTGATCAAAATGGTATATAAGATGTTAAAAGACGTGGAATCGTTGCTATAGAAATATTATTAAATATAGAATGTACGGTAGAAAATCATGTGCCTACGGAATTATACTTTCAGAAAATGTGTAAAGAACTTTATTTTTTAATAACGATTGAACTTTTAAATTTTCAGAAATATTAGAAAATATCGCATATTTATAACTGTTATACCTTAGCGAACTTAATTTTTATTTAATTATGAAGTTATTAAATTTAATATTTTGTGTACAATAGCATATTAAATGTTAAATAATGACAATGCTTAATAATGTAACAATGTAGTTTTATAGCGCTATTGTTGGAATGTTCCGTTTATTTCCCTTACTTTTGCTAAATTTATTTTTAATACAAACAACATTTTTTTTGGATACTTTTTTTCTAAATCGTATTATTACGAGGGATTTCGTATATTATAAATTCAATATAAACATTTTAATTGAGAACATAGATTGTATATTCGTCTATTCATTTTTCGATTTAGAATTTAAACTAATATTTGTATTATAAGTATAATAAATACCAAGTAAACGTTTAATTAATAGAAGTAGCCGTAATTGTATAATTTTAAAACATGTGACTAATTAAGTAGTACGTACATTTTACAATTTAATCGTAGCATAAAAGTAATCAGAAACTTTTTTTATATTTCTGCACAATATACAATTTTTTTTAAACGATCGCATGTACTATTAAAAAAAATATTTTATTAGACGTTTATTAATTTATATTATATTAAAAATAATCGAATTTAATATATCGTTTTAGCAAAAAGTATTATTATTAAGCATAAAGTATTTCTTATTCAATACCATTTTACTTTTCATCTATTTATATCACAACGGTATTATATCATGATTCTGAGCAAATTGTAGGAATCTCGGTAGAATCGAAATTGAATCGACTTATTTAAACGAGAACAATAATGTTTATTTATCTCTATGTTACTATTTTATGAAGTACAAATCAACTCATACTATCGATCAGTCATATACACCTTTACAATGTTAATGTATAATTATTTAAATTGGCTAATCAAAAGTAGTGTAACAACTCGTTACATTATATGAGCATAGACGTATACGCGGTACGACTAACATATTACCGTTAAAACGTAATATTGTTTTGACGCATTTGCTTAGATGTACGATGGCAACGCTGTAAAACATTAACAAGGAAATATGAAACAATTAGCGTACGTCCGAAATGTATAAATGATTATGTTTAGTATTGTAGGTACTCGCGTGTATCGTGGGTAATCTTCGGTATTCATTAAAGTGTAACGACGGCGCGAAGAAACAATAGTGGTATTGTGCGAGTAGTAATACTCTCTATATAAACGATATTTTCCTAGAATTATTTTATTCTTGATTTTTCTATTGTACAGTCAAGTGCGAGCACTTATTTGCAGAAGACACTAATTTGCTATCCAATTAGGCATGTTGGAAACTCCGGTCATTACGTATCAAAAAAGACTATAAGTTAAATATTTCAAACACGACGTAATGGACAAAGGGCGTTGGACAAAAACCTTCTTTCTCTTTGCAGCTACGTCTCATTAGGGTTTCTTAAAAAATATTAATGATAAATAACACGTGTTTTCTTGAAACAAACATATAGTGCCAGCCACTACACATATATTTTCATCTACCCAATATGTCAACGTACGAATACATATCGCTGTTTATAGACGATATGAAATGATTTGTGATAAATCCAAGAAATAAAATTTGGTTCGTGTAAGATGTGACAATACCATTATTTTTCAAAAGAAATGTAGCAGTTTAATGTGTTTTCATAAAATAATTCATCGAGATACAATTGAAAAACTATTTAATTGTCATCGTATAATTTTATTAATTTATTATTTATGTTATTATAGTACTATATATTAACTTCATATTTTTACATCAGCTTTAATTTTAGCGTTTATTCGTGTATATATTTAACTTTGTATAATCTTTTATTCTAATAATGTAATTTAAATGACTAAATATTTATATATTAAAACGGAAAATATTTCAAAAGCAAATTTCACGTGTCGCATTATTTTCAATGATTTATTGATGATACAAATTAATTTTTTTACGATAATTTAACGAACAATCATTATATTATAAGCGATTTGTATAAATTACCTAATTTAAAAGAGTAAATTTATTCAAGTGTAACAATCACGTTCGAATTCCCTATATTAATTAGTTGAATTTTAAAAATACTTAACGTCATGTATATCAAACTGGGAATATATTATTTTGTCTACAATATTATTATAATTATATTTGATATTTGTGACAAGTTTCTTACTACGAAGACAAAAAAAAATAATATAATTTCCTAAGCGTAGTGTATATTTATTGGATTACTTTATTTTATATTATTTTTACTTTTTTCGTTATTATTCATTTGGCGTAATTTTATGATTATTGGATACTTAGCGTTTCATTTTAACGCATAATACTTTTCTTAAATTTAGGACATTGTATTTATCGGTATTGGCTATAATTATGACATTTAGCGATCGTCAAAAACACCTATTTATTTAAGCAATGAAATTTTATACGTTCGATTCATCCCATATGAATATAAATCGTCGGATATTTGATCAATCACTTATATATCATTGTTAATATTAATACAATGGGTTCTTATATTCGTGTTTAAATTATAATCTTAAACAACTTATGATAATATTACTATGTTTATAGTTTTGATGGGACATATAATCGGTTTGGAAATATTCATATATATATACGTAACATTTTACAATAACTATAATACGCACTAAACACCAATGATAAATTACCTACAGTTAAAATGGTTTGAAAGAATTAAAATATGCTATATAATATATTGGCGGTACTCGTACATTGTGCGCGATATTAAATTTAGTAGAGATTTATACGAGTATTGTTTTGATTTTAAATCATACGTTGTAATCCTATAGTAATATCCAATTCGTAAATTCACTACCCATAGAATATGATATTCTCGAGGCTTTAGGTTTTCAGTCTATCGAAATTTATTTTAACTAAATATTATGTAGGCCGTAAAACGTAGAATTGTTTGCTTTTTTTCGTAATTGCAAAATTGTAAACGAGGAATCAAGCGGTTATTTTGTTATTTTAAATTATCAATCGATAGTAAAATTATACGATTTACCAAAATTAACGTAATTAACGGCATTAAAAAAAATTATTAATTCGTCGATGGAAAATAAAATACGTCGTTTATAATTTATTTGTGTTTCTTCGTTAGCTATACTCGTGATAATATTTCAATATTCTTAATTAACGACATTTTATGAGAATGTCAATCATTTATTTATATTTAGTAGGAGTATAAACACGGTATGCAAAAACATTGTGCATTTCATATTTGGTAGACCACTTATTTTTAAATACAGAAAACAGTTTATCATTATACAGTGATACGATTATACGATACAAATACGTGTATTGTATTTCATTTTGTTTTTATCATGTTATAATATATTATAACATCATCCAAATTAAGTTAAAAATTGCAATTACAACAAACGATGAATAAGGAATGAAAATAATCGTTCCACTTATATTCTAATATTCTACGTATATTACGTTTGTGTCATTAAATCTTGGTCTTGAATAGGTTCTATAACTTCCAAAAATTGTCTTACACGGATTTCGTATTAGCATAATTTATTGTAAGCATATAAGTTTTAATCGTTGAGTTATATTACATGCACATAAAATACGCGTTAAAAAGGAAATTACCAGAACGCTATGTAGATAAATAAAAACGACGAAGCATTGAAATTCATATTTTTCTTCGGTGGATTCACGCCAAACGCGTTCTGCAAACAATTTCAATGTTTGGTTATTTCCATCTATCCTATGTATACTAAATTGAAAATAACTACACGAGTATTGGACTTATAATAATTAATTTTACTATTAATTTATTTATTTGTAATTATTTCAATAATCATAATTATAATTGTCAATACGAAACATGGGTCGTTAAATTGATTAGCAATAGGAATACAAATCACTGATATAATACATGGTACAACGATTAAAATATTTTTAATTTTACTTTCGTATAAGACCAAACAAAAAATATCTGTACGATAAAGGCCAATTTATAAAAATTCAATGATATTATTATACCAACAACGTCACAATTATATGCATATTTGAAGTAGGAAAATCGGTTATAGTTTTTATACCGAATTCCCTGGAGATATTTGAATTTTATTTGATCGCAATTAGTCTGTACTTAATTTCTAAATAAATTCCAACGTGTTACGAATATTAAGAATTAAATTTGTCTCTTGGGAGTAATTATAATTCTAGATAAGGTAAATAATGATTTTATTATTTAACTCGGTACTCGTGTTGTCGTTTTTCATTTGACCAGAGCGTTTATATAATAGTTTGAATAGTAAATTGAAACGAACGAATGTGAATTTCAGTGTTTTGTCGTTTTTATTATACGTCTATTACCCGTTTTGTTAATTTTTTTCTTCTGTTAGGCGAATTTGGTGTTTGAGCCTAACATATACGTTAACATATTATTATAATGTATTTAATCATAAAACATAGGTTACTCGTTTTTCTGTTTTTTTTTTTATTTAGTTTTAAATAACAAATTTTACTATTTTTTCTTTTTTGGTGGATATAAGTTATTTGTAACTATTTTTTGAACAAAATATTAAAACCCAAATTCTAGAATAAATTTTGTTTTATTTTATTAATACGTATTTCGGAAACTATGTTTCCGTCTTCAGTGTTTTATAACAACTGTTGACATTTTTTATAGAATTTGGTTAAGATATTTAATTTAAAATATTATACTTACGTAATAGTCGACATGTAATGGGGAAATACCAAAAATAATAAAATCAAAAATTAGAAAATAATAAAATGAAGTAATTGGCTATATTTGGCTGCAGACATTTTTTTCAGTGTTCGTTTGGTTTAAATTTATTTTGTATTATTCTTTTTTTATGTAAAAATAATATTATAAAATATAAAATGTTAATCGTTATTGTTAAATTTATTACCGTTTTAATTAATTTAAGTTTCGAACATTATTTTTTATGTATCAGTATGAGTTTAGAGATTTCCAGCACTTCAAAATTGTATCGTAAGCTATGACACTGCACACAAATAAAATTTAAAACAACAGTGTTAATAACAAATTCCGAAAAAACTGAAAATATTAGAAGCTCAAAACGATGTTTTTTATTTTGAAGAAAATGGAAACGTTCCTATTTTAAATCAAATTATACTTTTTACTCTTCGTGGACATTTTTATTTTTAATATGTTAGATAATAATTTGTTATTTTTTAACATAAAAAGTTTAGAAAATTAGAGTACATTGTACAAAAGATTAAAAAATATATTTCTTTGTACTTTCGCGATTGTTACTTCATAACTTTTGACGTTAATGAGTCTTAAATTTCACTTTAGGCATTTATTATTATCACATAAAAAGTACCAGGAAAATATTTTACGATAAATTGTAAGCTACCAAGAAAATATAAAAATCATTTGGAAATTTGTTCATTTTTTGTATAATGTAGAATTTGTCAAAATAAAATTTGAAACATATTTATTTGTAGAAATATTACGAGAGAAATAACTGTTTTAGGTAACATGATCTACGTTTTATAATATATTGTTTTAATTTAAGTAAAAAAACACAGTATTTTTAATTAATATTTCAGAAATAATATACGTTTTATGTATATCTAATTTATTTAGATGTACATAGTACTATATTTTTTTCTAGATTATATTTAAAAATATAAAAAGTTTCCTTGTTATTTTAATCAAAATTAAATCATCTGAAGATTTTGTAGTCTAAATATTTTTTAATAGATTTATTTAATCTCCTTTTTTGCTCAATTTGATATTCGATCTTAGATTAATGAACAAAAAATTTACACCAATTCGTCTAAAGAAACTTAATATTAATTTGTTAAAAAAATTGGAAATGAACGTCGATTTTTAGTGAACAATTAAAATTTTATTAAAAGATTGATTTTCAAAATAAGTTTTAAATGTAATATAACTGCTTAACATATCCTTATACTTTGAATAGCTACACAATTATTTACTCCGAATTAGTTGCTTCTATTTTGGAATTCGTAGTTTATATTTGCATTTTGTAACCCATATAGATTAATGGATCAGTAATTTCAATAAATCCAAATAATATTGAACACGTGTAACGACGTATACTGTTTTAATATTTAGGTACCTAAATTTATTATACGTAGGAATAATTAATAATAATATACGAAATTACGGAATAAATATTATATTTGTTTTAATATTACGGCAAATTTGCACCATTGAAAAAATGTTGATAAATAATAACTTCAGTTTCCATCTATACTACCAGCTAATATTTATTAACTAATTTTTTGACCGATTTATTAGATATACGCATTTTCTGTTCATATATTAACTAAGTATTTGTCTATAAAATGTAAGTATTTTGGCCAAACTTCATAGGCTGATTTGATTCTACGACTAAGACTTCAAAATATAATCATAGTAAAACGGTCGGGTCTTTAAGATAGCATAACGGTCAGCTAGATTAATAGTATAAAGTTATCTTAAAGTTTAAAGTGTTTAAACGATAGCTACGAAGGAAGTAACTAAACTTACCAACAATATCATTACCGTTTCGAAGTGTATATATATATATATATATATAGAAGTGAAAATTAAGTAAGGACAAACGAAAATTTGTTTTGAATATTTTTTTTCATCGCGCTGTTGTAGTGCACGAAATGTGTGCGTTCGTATTTTGGCAAACAGGTACTTATTACCAGGCGAATGACACGGCCGAGATAATATAAAAGATTAAATTATTCTAAATAATATACGATGCGAGTAAAGTTGTGAAGTCTCGTCATTCGCAATATAGTATATATAAGGTAAAGAACGATTATGTACGTCACTATAATCACCATATTACAACTAAGCATACGATGTAGTTGCAGTGAATATTACGTGCTCGAGAGTAAAAAAATCCAAACTGTTGTCTCTTTTAATTTTTAATTGTTTTGATTCAAAAAAGAAATTCGGCATAATTATTACCTACCCTTAGATGCGTACAATTATATTTTACGTCGAATTTACCGGAAAAATATTTATGAATTTTGTAGAAAACGCGTTCACGTAAAAACGTATTGCTTTTAAGTATTGAAACGAAATTTTCGACATTGTTTTAAAAGATTTGATTGCAACATAATTTTGATCGGACCTAACTGACGATAGAACCTTGTATATGCTCAATATACGCGTATTCTATAGAAATTGAAAGACAAAGTGTAATACGTGAAATGTGTATGGAGTTTATATAATATGGTGACGTAATAGTGAAAACGCACAAATATAATTTCACAAAAATTAACGAATGATTAAGAGACGTGAAAAGTCGCATTAAAGGGAGAACATCCAGGAAGCATAAGAAATAAATAGAAAAGGGTTCGAATGATAGTAAAATTCTCTATAAACAATCAATACAATATTGATAAATCGTATTAATTTACGTAAATATTATTACGGGAAAATGTAATATGAATTGTCGTTTGAAATGTAAATGTCAATGATAAATATTTTATAAAATACATGTCACTTGAAAGCGAATATCAAGGAGTGAGCAAAGTTATAGTATTAAATCAATTAAAGCGAAATGTTCATTTAAAAAAAAATTTAAAAAGTCGTTATTAAATACAATTCACGAAATATCATTTAATAATAAATAATTCAAACTGCATAAGAAAAAAATATATAAACAAGAAAATTATTACGATTTATTAAATAATAATACTTCGGTTTTTGTCGTAATGCAATTATGAACCTATAATTTAATTGGCAATATTGTCGAATGTATTTAATGTTTAGGGACGAAATGTCAATAAAAATAATGGACAAACAGTAAATGTTAAACATTTTAAATATTTTCGTAGTATCATGTTTGATTTTTATTCGTTAATTCGATTATATAAACGCGATATAGGGTAATCGATATCATCGATTCGCGAGTAATTTTAAATCATTTTAAAAAAAACGCGGGTTTATAAATGAAACATAGAATCGTACAAAGGATAATGTCGTATTACTATGACGTGATTTTTACCGATTTGAAAAAAAACAGCGCTTAGTACGAAAACGGTATTAAGTTAAAACGCTTATTGCATAAATTACTTTATGAAATATCTAAAATTCGTACGTACACCTCGAGTATTAAAATATATATATTGTGTTACATATATGCAAACGTCGAATTTATATACATTGTGGATTATTTATATTGTTATTCATCCCGTTTTGTATGTAAAACTTGTACTTTAATGTATGGTATTTTTATGCGTAGAATTTATATACCTAATTAGAACCAAGTCTGTTGTGTTCATTGGAGAGATATTCATTTATTTCCACACTACTATTTATATCAATTATATTGTCGTGTATAATTTGTGCGTAACAAATTCGAATAGTTATTGTTATTGGAATTAGAAATTTAAAGTAACGAACGTACATTTATTTGACAAATTTTTAAATGTAAGTACAACACATGATAAAATTTAATAAGCTGAGCAAATTACAGTAATTTTCTTTCATTCGATAATCTTTGGACTTACTATATAAAAAAATGTAGCTAGTTAAATGATTGGTTATCCTTAGAATAAAGTAATTTAGTTTAGTTACTTGTTAGAAGTCAATTGTTTAAAAATATTTTAATTACCAATATTAATATTAATCGTCATTAATTAATTTATATTTTGTATCTAAAGTACGGTTATATTGTTTTTACTTTAAATATATTTATAAATAAAAAAAATTTTTAAAACGTCTTGAAATTATTTAATTTTGTACCTTTGTATTTTTTTTTTCGGGCAGTTACTGTTTAGATTTGAAAATTGTATTATTTTATATGTTTTTAGAAATCTATCGATTGGTTTTCAAATTTTAATATAAATGTTATTCTTCTATATAATCAGCTGTTTTATAAACACAAGGTGCCATTTTTAGTTAAATTGTTTATAATATTTTAGCTTAATGAGTATATATATATATATATATATATTTATATAATTTTTTTTTATAACAAATTAATTTAACTATTTTAGTTTTAGTTTTTTCTTTGAATGTGATAAATAAAATGTTTGACAATTAATATTTATAACTATCTCTGCTAATTTAGATGACACTCTAAAGAAAAGAATTTGTTTACAAATTTCGTTATCTACCATTATCAAATTCAGTTTTAAATGGAACATCAATTTAATATTTAAGAGGTTGTATTGACAACATTCCATCGATATTTTTTCATTCTCTATAAAAGAATAAGAAACCTATGTAGTTGTATATTGTGTGCTAAGTAATGTATACATTTTTTTTATAATCGCGATTTCTGATTATTAAAGAATTTAATTTTTACTATGGTGTTATATTAATGATACAAATTGGACACTTATTTTTAATCGTATTAACTATAATAGGCGTATATTTTGATCTTATAAATTATTATAAAATATGCGTACATAAGAATATACTAATTATTAAATTTACAGCTAAACTATCGGAGTAACTTTCATTATATTTCATTTATAGTTAAATATTAAGAATTTATATTGACAAATAATGAAAAATTAATTAATTTATTACTTTTTATAATAAATCGATAATTTTTTTTAATCTCAACATTCAACTTTTTTGAACCGAATCGAGTAGTTGTTTCATTTTCCATTTTAACTTTAAATGTAACTATTCGGTATTTTGTTTAACGTCAACGTTTATAGAACGAGGGTCATATTGTTCATTAAGCTTAACTTATTCGAGTTAATTTGTTTTCATTAATTTGCATAACTTCGTGTAAACACAAATTTTCATGTTGTTTTTAAGATTTGTTTAAGAGCACTGGGTTAAATTTATCTTTATTTTATTTATTGTTTCCATTGGTTCATATGTAATACCGAGGTTTCAAATCGTTCGAAAAGCGAACTATGTTTGTTGTTTTTGTGTTTTGTAAATTAATTTCGACCTGGGTGATATGAAAGCTATTTATCATATAAATGACCATTAGCCTGCCCACGTGACCGTTATCAAAATGTGTAAAACATTTATTAAATAAACATTTTTCAGTGGTCAAAACATTTATTAAATAAACATTTTTCAGTGGTCAAAACATTTATTAAATAAACATTTTTCAGTGGTCACTGTGAATGGACCATGGTTAAACGTATCAAAAGTGAACCGTTTACACATGGGCGCATATTTGTGCATAGCGTCGAACGGAATTCCGCCTTCAGTTAGCAAACGCATCATGCTCATCATACAATGTGAGTATAAACCAACCAACCACAACGACAGTATACGTATGTTACATATTTTATACGCATAAAATAATGCACGCGGATTATACAGAGTGTATCACGCGGCGGTTTATGGGCGAATTCAATACTTTATTATCGATAGTCTTTTCGGTGTATTTTTCGCGAACGAAAATCGTTACTACGTTCGTGTTAAGCGCGTGGACCGTTGCATTTTGCGTTACGATAATATATTTTTTCGCCGGCGTTGATACATTTGTTTTTGTAAAAACAGTCCCTCCCATGATATGGATACAAAATCAACTCGTCGGTGCCCAAGAAGGTGAACTGGTCACTTTAGAATGCATGTCCGAAGCGTATCCAAATTCAATCGATTACTGGACAAAGGATAAAACGACCATCATATCTAACGGTTAGTATATGGGAACTAAACGTATTTTTATAAAAACAAACGGAATTCGTATTCTAAATCATTATGCGACCTGAATCCATATACAAATAGTCAAGTGAACGTAATTCGTATTGTTTATTATTATTATTCGATTGCGCGATAGTTGCAGTTACCTATTAACACAATATGGTTTCACTCCAGCTGGGTTTTTAATTATACGAGAAATTTTCACGAATAATTACTATCTATAACATGTTGTGCTATTCGGTACATGAAACCTAAAACAAATATGAACATCAAATTATTCATTAGTACGATTGATTAAGGGCGAAATAATATGTTTATATTAATAATAATATAAATAAACACTATTTCCGACGTTTTTGTGTATGGGCTCACACGTGTGATGGAAAGTGTAAATTATATTCTAATATTCAACGTATGTCGGCGACTTATTATCGCTCGTATAAAACGCGTTTTTTTTAATCAAAGGCAACTTCTTCGACATTTACCAATCGAGTACACGTATGTCATAGATAGAAAACTACGTAAACGGATTTTTCCAATCCGAGTTATTTTTACAAAGACGATTTAAATATGCGTGACGTATGTACTTAGAAAATCTAGCTAAACGTATTTATATATGAAACGTTTATCAGTAATAATAATTCAACGATAAAAATACCTCCGTCGATCGATGAACAAAATAAAATAGAATAAAAACTATTCATTATTTACGAAAGTGTACGGAATTTTCGTTTTTAGCCTATTGTTATTTATTAAACATAATGGAAACGAGTTTTTAACCCATTGATGTGTAAACAAGAGGTACGCAAAAATAATGTCATTTTAATATATTGTAATATAGTTATTATTATACATTTATGAGTTTACGCGTGCGCAATTTTTATACAGAAACTCCGCTCGCCATTTTTTACTGTTAAAATGCGATTTAAACAATGCAAAGTACAAAGCTATTTAAATATCATTTTCCTGGCCAATTATCGTACGAAATCTTTCTGCGGGTAATACATTATTATTATTTGTTGTACATGTTTTGAACAATACACATAGGTTTTTTTTAATTATTTCTAGAATTGATTTTCACATAGGGGCGGGCGGTTATTATTATTTTTATTTTCGATATTACCATTTTATTACGATAAAGCATCTGTTGTTTGTTTGATATTATTTATGCCAGGTGCTTAAGCCGCTATTTCGATTGTTTTCCACTTGGTTAACTAAACTAACAGTAACGATTTGGTTGAAAAATCGAATTTAGGGTATTGTCAATCATATTGTTAATATAGGTTACCATATAACAATGTCATTATTTTATTTGTTTTTTGTTCAGGCACTAAATATCACACGGATCTGATGGACAACACGTACAAAACGCACATGAAGCTGACGATTATGTCGGTAACGTCTTCCGATTACGGCATTTATCAGTGTGTTTCAAAAAACTCGTTGGGCGACACTGATGGTACTATCAAACTTTACGGTACGATATTATTTATAGATTAACGTAAGTATTCCGATCGTGCCAACATATTGAAAAAAAAATTCGAATTTAAAACCTTTCAAATTTGAAATTACGACAATTTAATTTCGTTAAAAATTTGAACGTATTATATTATATTTCTTCACATTCCGCAGATAATATCTAAATTTTAAAATAATACCGTTGCCAGACATATCGAAAGACGATTTATTTTAAATACTTTACGTTATACTCGCCGAATTTCGAATCTAAATAGATTAAGTTAATTGAACATTTTTAAAACATTTTCTGTCTAAAAAAAGGAACCATTAAACTAAAAAAGAATACTCTATTCTAAATAAAGTTTGTGATAGCTTCACTCAGAAAACAATAACGGTTGATTTTTTTTATAGGATTTTAATGTATTATTTTTCAAGGATTTAGCTCTAAGAATATAAAAATGTTGAGATTTTTCATTTGGCTGAGAATGTTACTTAGGAAATAGTAAAGATTTCGAAAATATACTTTATAATATTCTAATTTCTCGGTAAAATAAATTATTAATTAAAATATTGATGTAAACTATTTGAATTTGTTTTTAATATTTGATTTCATAAAATGTTAATTAACGTTAAAATGTTTATCTTTCCAACAATCTTGGTTTTTTAGGATCAAATTTTTATAAAATTGTTTAATTAATTTTGTTTATCGTAAAAAATCAATATAAGACTGTAGTGAATAATTTTTTCCTGGCGTTATTGATTGTCTTATATTTACTATAACAATTTTTATAATCTGTAATCGAATGGTTTGATTGATCAGAGAAAATGTAATTAAGTGTATGTTCTTAGGAATATAGTTTTCTAGTTTTACCTAGGAAATTCTGATTTAAATTCAATATTCGTTTTAAAAATAAATCGTATAATATAAAATATCTATTGCTATTAAATTAAGTATTATATTTATGCGTGCAATTCACGAATGTCAATTTCATATAAAAATTATCGCTCAAGCTGATCTTAAAGAATAAGATCATATCAATTATTTGTTTATAATAATTTTGAATAAATTGTTTATGTATTCTTTATTTTCATAAAATTGAAAAACATTTTTTTAAACAAAATTTCGGTTGTTGATTGGTATCTATCATTAAATGACGATCACATCATATTACTTCTCATCTATCGTTTATAATATTTGTGCATGTGTGATAATAAAATATTCTAAGCATAATTTATTAACCGTATCATTAACATTGTCTAATTAATAGGCTTTGTTATATACTCGTAGTTTCCACCTATTGTATTACGTCTAAGCAAACTACATGTCGTATTTTCTACATCTACAGCAATTGTCGAATATTGTATTGGCTTTAATTTAACGTAGACAATAGAAATTAATGTTTGTATTGTTTGAATAATGTTGAGTAAATCTCAGTTCATATTTAATTTTTAGTGCACACATACACACACACACACACACACAATACACATGCACGCGGACACATGTTATAAATTTAATTCAATTTTAAGACGTCTGTTAACCTCCAATAAAAATTAGTTCACCATCAATGAGCCTATTACTAATACCAATTAACAATTATGGTAAAAGTTTATTATCTTGTTAAAATTAGGGATAAAATGGGTTGGAGTGAAACTTATTATATACAATAAAGGGTTAACACCAAATAATTGAGTTCCGTGCGGTAATATTTTCTATTACGATCGCGTTACAAGAAAAGCGCAATTTTTGTGCATAACAGTTTATCAGACAAAACATTATAAACTTATTATTGTTATTCCCAACGAACATTTTAAGAGTTTTAAACATTTTCTATATAGTTATTTATTTAGTTGTAAAATAAACACAGATTTTGTTATGATTATATTTGTTTTTAATATTTCAATAGTTTTTGAGAAAATCCTGAAAAACTAAGTACAAATTTTTTTACTCATAATTTTTGTTTAACATTGTTATTTAGTGTTTATGGAAAACCAGTGTTTTAATATGCTATTCTCGTTTTTTATAAATACAATAGTAATTTTTAGTCGTATATTTTTTATTTTACACTTAAGCCAAAATACTTACAAGTTTCACCGATCGATAATAAAAATTGTCGTAAATGGTTTAGGTGACGTTAAATCACACTTTCGTCTATTGGTATGCATAATTGAGAGATTAAAGAACCCTACAGAAATAAATTTCGAGTTTTATTATTATTTATTAGTGTCTATAGAAAATGTTACTATCACTTGTTGTTCGGTATTGTATAAATGCGTAATGGATGAATATTTAACGGGCTTTAATGAAATTAATATGTTTTGTAATACTCTTACAAATATAGATTTATAATTTAAACACGTCACCTATTTTACCTATTTATTAGTTGTAATTTACGAGTGCAATATAAAACATTTTAAAATGTATAAAATATAACCAATTTAAAAATTGTCACCTAATTTGTTTTATAATATAGTCAGCCGATCTCTTACTTTTTTACGCATAATTTATTTTTACGTTTTTGAAATGTTAATGATAACTCAAAATTTGATTACGTAATAAATAAATAATTCTTTTAGTAGTATGTGGTTGGATTTAACTATACCGTTATGTGTTACTATATAAATACCTATTTCGTTACAAATATTAGAATTAAATAGTGCCAGGTAGAAAAGGTTAAAATAGATACGTATTTGGACAAAACATAATTAAATACGCGTTTATATCATGTTTTATTAGAATTATGAAAAATGTACATTAATTTGATGTATAGAATAAAAACAGACGTATTTTCGTAATATATATATATTATTATTACAAAACATTGATACGTATGCAGCTGTACCCAAGCCAACGACTACGACGACGACGACCACCACAACGATGACTACCTCTACTATGTCTATACGACGGACAACAACGAACACAGATGTTGCAGTGGAGATGACCACGTCTTTTAAAAAAACGTCGAAACACGGAGGAACGGGTAAAAAAGTCAATAATTACGTACAATTTATAATCGTCTATACGATCGTCCATAATTTAAATGGTTTTGAATTTGTTCGCGTATAATATATGCTTTTTTGAAACGTCACTTAACCGGACGTTTGAGAACTTTTCCTCGCTGAACGTTTTAATATATTATAGTATGTATAATAGCCATCGTGTCCATTTCCTCTTTCACCTCCCGAAGGGATTTACGTATTTATTTGCATATTACGAGCGCGTATTTGTTTGGTTTTTTTTGTATCGAGTAGTACCCGCCAACGAAGTGGACCGGACACCGTCAAAGAAGACCGGAAAGTATCAAGACGCCATGGCTGCTAATAAGAGGGAGCCGACGGAAACCCAACAAAGTTCTCGGGCAGCGGTAGCAGCAGCAGAAGCCAAGAACGACGACGACGACGACGCCGGTGGTAAGTGTATCCGATATAATGTGTGCGACCGACACGCCCATTAATGTCGCCAATACATATATATATATATAACCGTTTATGTGTATAGAACAGAACAAACTCGGTGGTTTGTGTGCGACCATTTGATTTACCGACCGGATCAGTAGTGGCCGGGACGAATTCCGATGACCTTTTGTTTTGTATTTACACTGTATAAATCACTCTTCTACTCGAAGAAATTCTTGTCTTTCTTTACTTTTTTCCTATTTTCCATTATATATATATATATATATATATATATATTTACATTACTTCGGGTTGAGCTTTTCCGTATATTATTCGCGAAGACTTTTTTATTTTTTTTGTTTTACTTTTACTTTTCAATACTTATATGGTATACCGTAGGGAAGGGAACGGCATTTATTTCTCAATTTCGTCAGATATGAACTTGCTACTTTTCCGTGCTCGTTCAAAAAACCGATCGTATCAATCATAAAATATCGTAAATTCATGTCAATTATATTATTATGTTTGTTAAAAAACAGAAACGTCTTCAATAACAAGAATAAACGCGTAATTTACTCGAAGATTAAATCGAATCTCTAATCGGTTTGTTTCTATTCAGGCGATGGTCGCTGGAAGCGAAATAAAATTGTAAATGATTGATGTTGCGAGATCTGGATAAAATGGCAAAAAATCATGATCAACACATTATCACGTAACAAAATGATATTAAAAAATTATTATATATTGAAAAATATATTACACTTTTCGTATTAATTTTTTTAGTATTTACACGGACGATAATTATAGACGACACGTTTAATTGTAGTTGATATTACTTTTAGAGAGAACAGTTGATGTTTATTTTGCGTGTAATATTGACACAGGATTGGTGACTTAAGAATTACACATCTTAACTCGGACTGGAATTCAACAGATCAATAGAGTACGGCTAATCTTGAATATATTTATTTAAAAGCTTGTAGGCGGGAAAGGGCAATACCAATTTCGCTGAAATATCATGAACATAGAATCGGACATTCGGCTTATAGTATCACAATTACCAAAAGATTCAAACGTACTGTAAATTTATAGAGTTGGCCTTCAAAGTTATTGAAAATTCGTGTTTGTTAAATTGTTGTTTTGAAAGCTTTACAATGATTAATAAACACTACCAGTGTTTACTATTCCGATTTGGTAATTGACGCATCATATCCATCACTATACGTACAGCGATAAATTTAATATCTTGTTTAACCTTAAAGTGGTTTGCACATCAACACTTTGAGAAAGATAAAATATATTTGAAAACGTTATCGATCCATGCTTGACGGAGGCAATTCGAGATAATCAGCGAATAACTAAATAGGATATCACAGTCCACATGATCGATCAATTAGTTCTGAAGTCATTGTTAAACCTCATTTTCACAACAAAGCTGACCTCAATAATATCGATAGACGGGAAAAAGTTAATTTTCGTAAATGAATCAAGTCGTTTCTGCAACATAGCAACTATTGATTTGCATGAGATTAGGAATTTTGATTTTGCTCTGTCTAAACACGTCATTAAGTTATGAGATTATCGATATCGATAGACATATTATGTGTACTTCTATTGGCCAATGCATTGTGTTAAGAATCTCAATAATTTGATATTGAATTTCAAATAAAGCGATCTAGAGTAACATCTGATTTTAAAAGTTTTTAATGGAAACGCCAGAAAAATGTTTAATTCGCCGTTTTGTGTTACGTGCAAGTATACATAAATAATGTTTTTTAATAACGATCTACGAAACCCCCAAAGTGATTTTTACGCTTCAATAGGCCTGGTAAAATCGCTTAGAATTATGTAAGGTTAAATTGGAGAAATGCAGTGGATATACTTTTTACTGACTACTAGATAAATACGATGTACGCGCTGTAGTATTAATTAAAGTATTGGATATTTTATTTTTTGTTGGCAAATTCGTTTCGTAATCATTGAAAATTTAATATAACCCCACCAGAATATTTATCTAACATTTTCGGCATTTATCGACACGCAATGATAATAAATTACGTATTTCACAATAAGTTATAAAAGAACAAAATTCAATTATAACTAGACTTATGTCTGTCAACAATAATGACATTGTAAACGTAAAATAAAGTTCAAAGAAAATGTTTGAACATCAGAGACTAGAGCTGCACTTATTGACTATATAGTATTTACTTCGATTTGGTAAAGAAGGAAAAAACCACCATTGTTAGATAATAAACAATGTTGTAGCAATAATAGAGTATTTTTTGAACTTGATAACAATACAACTAAAGCTTATATACATATATTGCAACTGGTTATCACAAACAAATTAAGAATAATACGATTTGAACGTTTCAAAATACAATAAAATTCTTCACGAGAGTATTATTATATAAGTCAGAAAAAAATATTCGACTAAACAAAATACTTTACAATAACTGACACGATGCCTAAATAGTTTATTTTTATTACACCTACATAATATTTGTCCTTAATAGTAATAAAAGACAATATATACGAGGTTTGTTCAATAAGTACCGTAATTTTATTATAAACAATTACAAAAATTAAATTGCAGATTATTTAAGGATATTTCCTACGAAATATTCTCCTGTAGACGATATACAATAGTCCCAGCTTTTTTTAAAAGTCCATTGGGATTGTTCCGAATATTAAGACTTTAAGTTCTGTTATGGCATTTTCTTCAATTTTCTCTAAATCTTGAAACCGTTGTCCTATAAGCACAGATTTTAGTCTTAGTAAAAGAATAAATATCACATAGGGACAGATCAGAAGAATAAGGAGATGCTGGACCACGGGTATTTTTTTTATCAATCAAAAATTCACGAATGAACTGATGCATTTTCGTAGTGAACACAACAAGATTCTCTCGTCGTTTTTTTAGGCATTTTTTGCACATGGTATTTTAAGACTATCTGATAAATTGTTTGTTCATTAAGTACTTATTCATGATGAACGATATCCTAAATATCAAAAAGAAAGAAAAACAATCAATATTTTCTTGAGCTTAATTTGCTAGGTTTTTTGGTTGAGGAACATTTTGTTTTCTACTGAGATGATTGGAATATAAAATCCTTGAAACGATTAGACGACTCGAAATTCACGGAAGAACTTAAGGAATATCCGCAAAAGCAGTTTTAATCACTGCATACGTTTTCGTTGCGTTTTTACAAAGTTTGAAATAAAGTTTGATGCACACACGTTGTTCAATAACTTCGGCATTTAGAAAACGGCAAACAAAATAAATTAATTCATTTTAACCACGCAATTAATAAAGATAATAAAACGACTTCAAATTTTACTTTAAAATATTCACTAATACGCGGGGAATATATCTATTTATAATTTAAAACGTTTTCACGTATAGATTTATCGTAAGAATATTTGTCCTTGTATTTTTTGAAGTCTTCGTTCATATAGAATTCCTCAATCGCAAATGTTTCATAAAATGTATTTACATAACAAAAAACGTAATTGAAATTTTAATTAAATGGCTAATTAAATTGTATTGTAATACACTTCGGATATGTAATTCAAATATGATAATAACCATAAATAGTTATAACGTATTATTTTAATTTAAAACCCAAATTTAAATTATACGACAATAGTCACCGACATTAACATTCAATTCGTAATGAATTCAATCAACTTTATAAAATATTATAAAATCTGATTACCAATAGTTCAAAGGATTATAGGGAGAAAGAAAAAGCAATTTAAGGCTTGGCAAAAGAGCAGAAGAAGGGAAGATTGGGTAGAATATAAAAGTTTATCAAATGAAGCAAAGAAGGCAATAAGCAAAGTAAAGTTTAAAAAGTATGAGGAATTGTATGATAGGTTGGAAATAAAGGAAGGAGAAAAAGAAATTTATAGATTGGCGAAAATTAGAGAAAAACGAACAGAAGACTTTCTAAAGGTATGGTGTGTTAAGAGTGACGATAAGAGGGTGTTAACGAAAGATGAGGATGTGAAAAAGAGATGGAAAGAGTATTTTTAGAAATTACTGAATGAAGAGTATCCAAGAGAAGCGGTAGAGGATATCCCGTGGAATGAAGGCTTAACGGACTTAATTAGTGAGAAGGAGGTAGGGGAGGCTGTAAAGGTGATGAGGAAGAAAAAAGCTGCAGGTCCTGTTGGAGTTTCAGTGGAAGTGTGGAAAATATTAGGGTATGCTGGCATAAGGTGGTTAAAAGATCTTTTTAATAAAGTGATGGTTGAGGGGAAAATGACAAACGAGTGGAGGAAGAGTGTAGTGACACCGATATTTAAAGGTAAAGGAGATATACAAGAATGTAGTAACTGTAGAGGTATAAAGCTGATGA